>JARJDW010003393.1:0-48888 GCA_030264715.1 Adinopsis sp. GC000173
CGGTGCAAACTGTCAAAGCTGTCAAATTTGTGTGCATGGGGAATAAAGAACAGAAAAACTGCACAAATTGTGCATGTTCATGAACATTTTGGAATAAAAAACAAACCTATTATTTAATGTTTATTAGATATGAATTAATTTATTTGCGTTATGCAGCTATACATACAATTTGCAGAAAACACCAGGATGGCGGCAAGTTTGAATTAAATTGCATTGCGATAGAAAGAGCATCATTAAATTTCCTTCTACATACATATTTGCAATATGTAAATATTTACCTTTATCTTATTATCCTATATGAAAATCGTCCATATATATTTACAATTCGATACATACTATTAATTCGGCAAATATTATTTAATCATACACATCAATATCAAATTGATATCATTACAATAATAAATTTCGTTCTATGTAGATGACGTCTAATGGTGCGTGAATTTTCTCGACTCGAGCGCATTATTAAAATACATATTTGTTAAAAGCGCAGCGCACGCCGAGGACCAACGATATGATTTCGCGAATGAAATTTATTAGAATTATGCATGTCGCGCAAAAGGGGGGAATTTTAATTTTGCCACTTTGCTGATGCAACTGAATTTTAATAGACTCGCATTTAATAAACTACCACCGTCATATCATATATTTGCTTTCCACAGAACGAAAAAAGAATTATCATCATTACGCATGTGCGTGCGTGATACTTATTAAATTTTTTTGCATGGGGGGAGAAGGGGGCTATTAGTATTACCGCTGACAGTGCAGTGATTTCGCTTTAAATATGTTTTTAAGTCCCCATGGCCGTGGAGAGCAAATCCTGTTTGTGCTTTATGCCTCATTTTTTCCTTTATTTTCGCTTGGTGCACCCGTTTTTTTGTTCTTCCTCGTCGACTACTACGACTGCTTTATGGCTTAAATGCTCGCTTCCTTTTTTTTGCTTTGTCGCGATAGATATAATAAAAAAAACGGGCAAGGAAGAGGATTTTTCTGATGAGTCAGGATTTTAAATATTAAGTTTCATACCAATTTGTTTTTACTCGCTAAGTAAATAAATCCCTAATTATGATTTTAATTAAATTAATGTGTCAACCGACTGTGAAAAAAAATGCAACTTAAATTTTTTAAGCAATCATACATCGGCTGTATTCGAGAACCCGAGTTCTTTAAGCTAGGATGCATATATTTTAACTAGGACGTTACTACTTTATATAGATAATAGCAATTTAAAATTAAATATATACAACTATTAAGATTCTGAGATGTTTCCTGCGTCCAATTAGCGTTAATTATTTTAAGCAGTGACGTCAAAGTGTTTGTTTATTATAGGTAACCGTACATACATTTTAATTAATGCGCCCTCCGTTTTTTTGCCCGCATTACATGAAAAAAACAAACATTTTTTAAGCAAACCTAATTATATAATGTTAATTAAACGACGTCGACGAAACAATGCATGATTCCACACATGCAGAGGGGTGGTGGCACCTCAAAAAAAAGTTTTAATTGCATGTTTAGTATGTTAGTTGGACTGAGATAAGAGTGTTGCCTGCGAGGCGAAATTGCAGTGCACAAGTTTCGCTGCCATCGACGACGACGACAACATCGCCTACTTTCCTACCTACCTACCAACCGCCTCGTCGTCCTCGACGTTGTAATTTATTAGAAATTATGTACGGGATGATGGATTTTAATGGTAAATGTTCGCCACCATTTACAAACTAAGTAATTAATATTCATGCATTTTACGTGGTGTGCAATTCGTGCAACGAACAACAACAACAACCACCATCAGCCGACCGAAAATTTGTATAAATTTTAAAGTTAATTAGCATGCTTGTGATAGATGTAAAAGATTAATCGTATCGGAATTGATTTGAATAAAAAAATATTACTGCTGTAACAATTGATGATCTTGATTCAAGCACCGAGCGTAATTATATCTTTTAACAATCAAGAAATAGTTTATTAAAATCGTTCCAGTTTCGGAACAATTTTAACAATGTCGACGACGACGCCCTTCGATCGACAGTGCGCGCAAGATTGATTGGTTTTTCAGCAAAATACGATTTAGTTACAAAAGAAAACTAAAATTAATACTTCAAAATGTTGAATTAACTGTAATAACAATGGATAGCGTTGTGGTTTTATTCAATTAAAATTTAATTATTACAATAAATAAATAAATAAATGAAAATTTTATTTTTCTGTGAATTATTGATGCGATATGATTAATTTTATATATTTTATTATAAATATTTTATTATCGTAAAGGTTAGTGTCAGGTGGTGAATTGGTGTTACATTAATTTCAAAACTAAATTTATACCATTGATTAAGACGTGGATTATGGAAACAGATAGATGTGCAACACCATCATTACGCAGGGTTTGACATGTATATGGCACAATTAATGATATTTCCGAACTCATCCGAACACTTCAACATTTCTAAACTCATTGCGCGCGAAATGTTCTATGATTTAAATCTCAAAATCTGTGCAATTCAGTATATTGCACATTCTTAATGTAGCAAAATTAAAAATTGTGCTGCTACACTATGCATGTTTACAATAATTAAAGAAAAATTTTAAGGAAATGTAACAATATATCGAAGCAATTAGGTGGTATGAAGATTAATTTGGCGAGGCGGTAGCTGAATATCTATTTACTAATTTTTATTGTAATAATTTAACCAATAGGATATTTTTAATGCCTAGGGATTAAAGTAGCATTTTAGTGATTCATTTGTCATTAGAATAGGCATTAAAATATAACATTATATGCCGATTTTTGAAAAAAGTCAGTTTAGTTCAAATTTTATAAGTTTTATTTAAAATTTATTCAAATACATTTAACTCTTATTTAATTTATTTTAAAATCAAGTATAATATTATAATACATATAAGGAGCTCCTATTAACAATGTGTAATATGCTGAATTGCGGTAGGGTTTGAAATTTAGATCCCAGATCATAGAATGCTTCGTGCGTCCTAACGCTTGACATGTTGAAGAGTTCGGACGAATTCGGAAACGTCATTAATTGCACCACCTACATGTCAAACCCTGCGTAAGTCTGGCGTTGCATATCTATAAATTTCCTTAACAAATGTATACATATACTGCGTGGTTTTTATAATGAAAAATGTATTTCTCATTTATTTTTAGTGCATTTTATTGCATCCTATATATTTTGTTATAAAATATAATTTTTTGAAATATGATTAATAGCGCCATCTGGCCGATTGGTGTCGTGCCATACAAATATATACGTGTCTACTGCATAGATTTAGTCTACTGCCTCCGTAATCAATCAAAATTGTATATTTTTCAAATATTGCTCGCGTAACTAGTTCAAAATGCACGACAGTATTAACATCGAATATTTTACTATAAAAACCTATATATATATATATATATATAGATAGATATTGGTTCGCATGGATTGCAGCATATACGAAATATTCCATTATCTATATAGATAGAGCTAGACAAAGGAGTTCGGTTTGAGTGCGCTAGTAAATCTTGTTTTCCCAAATTAGGAGCACGTAGGAATAGGCGCCTCGCAATACACCGTCATTCGTCCGCTCGGGATCCGAATGAAAATAAACGTCGGCGTGCACACTTTTATATCGACGTTCATTGCTCACAGTGTGATAAATTAAATCTATTATTAATAATAAAATATACGCGGTAGACGGCGCTGATTGATTGAATAATGATGTGCCATTTACGCTCGCGTCCTAATTGCGCTGTTTAAAAAAAAGGTCATTTCGCAAACAAAACAAAAAAAAAATAACAAACTCATATTGTGCAAAAAAAAAGGTAACATCGTTTGCAAACACAAATGAAATAAACCGAGCGAAAGTGTTGTTAATTTAAAATTTTATATGTTAATGTTCTTTGCTCGACTTATTAAATTAAACGGGATGAAAATATTTTAAACGCACTTTTAATATGAATAAAACATTATTGTTGGCAATGCTGTAAAAAGTATATTAGCGTATCAAAATTTTGAAGACATGTGAGGAAAACATGTTTGTGCCAACAACACTTATTTTATTAAAAATGCGTGCGCGAGCTGAAAAATTCTTTGCATTATCGCTGTTAATCATTGATGGAATGCAATAAATCTGGCAAAATAAAGTGTAAGTTGTAATTTTTCACTGCCGTCCGGATTCGCGCGGCTCATATACCCAGGTGTAAATTATCGGCGCACTCCAGAATTTATTGAAACAAAAAATAAACGATTTTACTTATATAACACATTATTATTAAATAATTTATGCAACATACCTACATTATAATTTTAGAATTTACGAACGAAATACGTCAAAGTTTCGCAATAAAAGTAATTAAATTAAATTTGCGCCATAAAGATCACATCTACACGAAATGTACACCATAATTTTGATAAAGTAGTGAAAAGAAATCAGGCTGGCGACCTTTAATTTATATAGCGTTTGAATATAATTTAATTTAATTTTTTAATCTGCTTGTAAAGTGGGGATTAATACATACAACCAATCAGAATGCGTCATTACACATTTAACGATAATTACAACAATAAAAGCAACATTAATTAATTTCAAATGTTTTAACTTTGAATATAATTTAATTTGATAATTTCGTTGGCACAATAGTGATAAATACACACGTACGGCTTCTTTATTCATGATATATTTAATCTACTTTCAACATTTTCGGCAAGATGAATCATCATTAGTGCGACACAAAGCCATTAAAACGCTCAATATGCATTATTTTTTTCTTCGTTTCTCCGTTTCTCTCCTCTAAGCGATTTGTGGATGTGTGTGTTAAAGTTTATTTCGCACAAAGCCGAATGTTTTTGACAAGACGACGAGCGCACATAGAATGGAGGAGGATTTGCGGAAAAAAGCCGTCGCGTATCTCTATCCTTTTGGTATGTCAACTGACAATACGTTTTGATCGAAATGTAAAAGTCATCTAAGAAGGAAAAAAGATGTAGTTTACGTACTGTTTTGCCTTGGCGAATCTTTTTAAAGTCTTTCTTAACGATAAAAAATCGCTTTATAATAGGATAGGATTTAGAATGAAAGCTAGTTTATTTATAGTGTTAGCAAGCGATTAGCTAAGTTTAATTGTTCGGTATAAATAATAAAGCAAACTTTCCGGCGCATCTTCCATTTTTTATTCAAGAAATGCGATAGTTGCAATGCATTAACTACGCATATAATGTATTTCGTTATCATAGACGCAAATCTTCACTAATTGATATATAGGGTGTTCAAAAATGCGGATAAATTGCCAATTTAAATAAAGGTAATAAAATTTATTGTACAGGATGTCTAAAAATAGGCCTTCGAATGTCATTGACGATTTGTTTGGTACCCACCAAAGAGAAGAAAAAATATATAAAACAAAACACAAACAAATTGCTGGTGTCGTATACACATAAATTTCGAAATGAAAAAATATAGCGTATTATATAAAGTAATCTGCTGTTAGTTAAATGTTCGCTGATTTATAACCGGATTTAGCAATTTCCTGGCTTTAGCCCATGAATTACTTAGCGCGCGCGAGCACCGTTCGGTCTCTCCACCGACGAAACAATTCAAGAACAAGAATAACACCTTATTGCTAGACGATAGGCATGATTGCTAGACAAGAAAAATGCGTCGACGTCGTCGTCGTCGATGAATAAAGCGCGGTTTTTGTGCGCTGAGCGCAATGTCACGCCGATCAAATTAGAAGTGATTGGGAATGAGCGGCGTATCGATAATGTAATTAATTAAATTTCACACATCGAACGTTGAATTGACGTTTTAAAGCCGATTTTTCATTATTACTGTTTCAGCTAATGAAAATTTGAGTGGTTTTTAATGTTACATTTAAGGATGGAATATTCATCGAATTGCACTAAATATTGCACATTAAGGTTTCAGTATTTTAAATATTTGATTTTTGCATTTTAGGCAACCAATCCGAGGCAAAATAATAAAGATAAAAATTTATGGCATTTTATTCACTTTGTAAAACTGAATTATTAGATATTAAATATTTATTGTTTGTGTTACCATAACTGGTATATTGCTACTTAAAAATAAGGTCTGACCTTACGTATATGCAACTTTATGGCATATTAACCAATCAATTTTGAACTAATATTTATAATCGCGACGATTAAAATCTAGAATTTATTTTGACGTCTGATATTTGCTGATAATCTTCGCGCCAATCTAATAATAGAGCATAAATTGTTGCTACCATTTTCAAATCAAGCAAACCTCTATCGCAATTTAAATAAATCTATTGTTGGATCGCGCTTAAATTATCCGCGATACGAATCGGACCGACATACAACAACAACAACACGAGCGCACGTTTTGTTTCCTTCACGTAATTATCGCTTCAAATGCGGGGATTTATTCACATTTTTTATCAATAAAACGATAACATAATATTTGAAATGCGAGCACCTGTTTTCCCGAGATATTTGTCACAAAAAGCGTTCGACGTTCTACATATACGTAACACAATCGTTTGCGCCAAACTCCCGTTATCAATTGATGAAACGACAATCATCGATCACGAAAATAGTGGACGCTTTGTAGGCGGTAGAAGATTGAAGTTTTTTTTTGTTCGTAATGTTGGTTGCCTATATACATACGTACGACTGCTTGTTAGGACAATTGTTCTATTTCGTGCGTAAACAACCAATCACAATACATCGATTGAATACATTCGATAATCATCGGTTATTTACGCCGCAACATAACCAATCATGATGCTGGAGAAAAATAATCTGTTTTCGATTATTTTTCAGCGGTAATGATTTGCTTTTAACGCTGAATATGTGCAATTGTGCAAAAAGGCAGCGAAAAGCGATTTGATTTGTGTGCAATTATAATGTGCATATAAAAAGGCATCGCCTTCTTCCTACACCACCACCTCCTTCCTCTCCTTCTCCGTTTCAACCCGAGCATCTTTTTCTCGTAGTGGTAGGCGAAAAACGGAATGCTGTGCGAAAATGGCTCGATTAAATTTGATATTGTTGTAGAGCGCAAGGAAATTGCGAGCTATGAAAAATCGTCCCGGCCATGCCTGTTGTGTGTTTATCGCACCATGTTAATTACATTCGAAATGGATGTGATTAAAGTCGAGAAATATTTTTGTATGAAAATTAAATTCTTCGCAAAACCGCATTGCAGATTAATACACTTTGGTTTGTTTGTCTTTTTTAGTTTTGTCGTTGAATTTTTACGGCTTGTATATCTAAGAAGATTGTGTTGGCTTCTTCTTTTGTTTGTTGGGAAATTTTATTGTTGTAATTACAATTGACAATTAGATTCAAAATCCTTCATCTCGATTGGTTGTTTTCCTCACAACAAATGCCATTATCATGCATGTGACCGAAACTTGTCGAACGCAATCAATGCATGGTGATTGGTTGTTTATCAAGTACAAATTGTCCTAAATATTCTACGCGTAAAATTTAAACCCGCGCTGACAGAAATTTACGTTGCATTTCAAATTACGTATCATGATTGGTTGATTATTTCAACATTGCAGCAGCTCATTCGCATGCTTACCGAGTATATGACCGATGATTGTCGAACGTCTGCAATCCATGCGTTCTGATTGATTGTTGTCAATACCGGAAATATCGTTGTCGCGTATAACACGATGATTGCCGAGTGTACACAATCGATGTATTCGGATTGGCTATTTGCAGTATCGGAAGTGTTATTATCGTAAGTGTCGAAAACTGACCGATGATTGTCGAAAGAGTTAATTACATTGTAATTGATTGTTGATTAAGTACAGACCGCGTTTTTAGATTTGTTTTTAGGAAAGTATCTATCTAAAACGTTTCTTGTTTGCTACAAAATTGTATTATAGTAATTACAATCGACAATACTTTCGGATTCAATTCAATTCAATACAATTTTTTTTTATCTAAATTGGCAATTTGATGAAAAATCCTTTAAATTACGAAACAAGCAAAAATCAAAGGTAGCAAGATCACGGCATGAATAAATTTACTTATTTTAATTCAACAAAGCGCAATTTCTGACATAAAAGAGGGCATAATTTAAAAAGCCGACGGTGGAGCGATGAGAAAAAAAAACCGGAGTAGGGAGGGGGCTGGGGGAGCAAAGAAGAAGATGAAGAAGAAGGCCATTTTCATGTAAAGCAAGCGCAAAAATTCATTTTTTTCTATCTCGCACACATTGTCGTTATCTCCGTCTGTTTCACTCACCAAAATTTAATGAATTCGAATTTCAATTAATTGTGTATTTGTAAGCGTGCACCACCGACATCATCTCATCGATCGTTTTTATGTAAAATTAGAACGTAGCAAAGATAATCATCTGGCGTTCCATTCCGCATGTATATAAAGAGAAAACTCCTACAATCATCTAATCTATAAACCGTTTTCCTATATAACCGCTTAGTCTAGTCGAATGTTTCCGGTATCTAAGCACACTCTTATCAGCGCTTAATGTCCAGATAAAAGTTGATATAAAATTTATAGCGCACGGCGGAACGTATAATTCGGGCCCGAATAACATTCGATGCGGCCAAGCCAACTATAAACCACCGCTCCCCCATCTTTTTTCCCGCACACAAAGCGTCTGCCATGATCGATGACTGACATCGCATCAATTCGGATTGCATTCAAATTTCCCGCTGTCCACCAAACCTAAACAAAATTGTCATAATCATGTGTACGTTGTGAGAAATCAACATACGAACTATTTACACTGTTCAATCAATTGATCGATACTCACGACATATATTAGTGTTATTTTCAAAATAACGCATCATGCATGATTGTCTGTTGTCATCACCACAAACGTCATTATCGTATATACCCTATAGATAACCGATGATTGTCGAACGCATACAATTGTTGCATTGTAAATTGGCTGTTGTTGTATATAGCGAAAATTGGCCGATGATTGTTGAATTGAATGCATACAATCGACGCATGTTGATTGGTTGTTTTCTTCTACCGGATATATCATTATCGTACATCTCAAAAAGATCCGATGGCTATCGAATACATTCAGTTTGTAATAATGGTTGTTTATGAAGCACAAATTGTCTTAAATGTACGACGCGTAAAATTAAATTTTGATGCACTGAGACATATTTTCATTACATTCAAAATTACGCAGCGTGGTTGGTGGTTTCCATACCTTAAATCTCATTATAATTTATAACTGATAAATAATCGAAGTTTGTCGAACGTATATAATTGATGCAATGTCAGTATCGGAAGTAATTTTGTCTTTTTTTAACACAAAAAATCCGATAATTGTAAAATACTTGCACTGTGATTGGTTATTGTCAGTATCATAAGTGCCTCTATCAAATTTAACGAAAATAAACGATGATTTTCGATTTAATTCAAAATACGAAAATTAATAAGACGACGCCACTCAATTGTTTCTCGTCGCGGCGAACTTGATGTTCATGTCGCAACCACTTTGTTTACTTTAACCGAGAAACTCGTGCAATAAAACAAGTTTTGATAGTGGAAAATCTATCACACAACAACTGTATGACTTAATAGAAACTTTCCCGACCAAATTTCAGTTTGATGTAACAGCGAAAACAAAAAACGATCGATATGAAAAAAAAATCAAAACAAATGGTGTTTAAAAGGCTAGTACAATGTTAATTTGATTAATGCGAAAAGGCAAACAGAAAAATTGAGGTTAATAATATTTAAAAGAGGCTCAATTCATCAAACATTCCAGCAGCAACAACACAGTTTGCATAATTGTGCAATTTTTCTATAAAAAGCATACACAATTTTTATTATTATGTAAATTCTGTATATACATGAGTGCAAAAGCGCAAAATTTTTTTTGCGATGGATAAAATAAAGCAAAACAAAAGTACATCACCAGTATTTTGTATCCATGACAGCGCACACTACGATGAAACCAAAAAAAGGAGAAAAAAACTTTATTTACTCATCGTTATTTTTATATTCGTTGCGCAAATTTTTCATTCTTTCGCTCGTCAACGTATATAACGTAATAAATTATTGCACATTGCACACGTAGCTGTAGCGCTGCTAGCTGAAATTGCTTTTATAAATTACAACCCCCATTTTACATTGTTAATATATTATTATAGGTTATGTATGTATAATGTGTAAGTAGAGTTGCATTGATATGTAAATATGGTTGCCTATCATGTATGACAAACAAAGCATACTCGATGTTGCTAGCGCTGTGCTGCTTTCTAAGCATTAATGTTAATTCGACAAAGTGTTATTATTGCGATAGTGGAGCGAATAAATAATTGATTAGTTGTTACGATGGTGCTCGCGTTCGCGTTTCATATTTATTTTCAATTTTATTAAAACTTTAATGCAATGATTAAATTTAATTTTCAACAACCAATTGCAATGCTACAAATTGTATACGTTTGACAATTATCGGATATCTTTCGGTACGTTCGATAGAAAACAACCAATCCCCATGCATCAATTGTGTGCTTTCGGCAATAATCGGAAATTTATTTGAAATTCACGATTATGATGACAACAAGCGATGACAATGTGGGAAAATTTGTGTCTTATTAATTTGCGTTTTTGAATAATATCACCACATGAATATTTTATCAATATTTAATTAGCGCTTCGTCGAAACCATTACGCTATTAATTTATTATGCGCTATCGCGCAGCATAAACAATGAACGCGATTTTCATATTTTTAGCGTTTTATGTCGTTGCGTTGATAAGAGCGAAAAACGTCTTTGTTCACCCTCTCTATCGGCAAGCGTTATCGTTTCAAGTGTTGCTGCGACGTTCGTTCGTTCCGGTGTATTTTTTCTTTGTTTCCCTAATGCATGCTAATATTATGTCTTTTTGCAGCTAGTTTACAGTTAATTTGTGAAAAATGCATGCGACTGACTTGTGTAAGAAAAATAAAAGAGAAAAGGTAGAATTTCCGACTTTATTTACAATTTAATTTTCAACAATGAAAATGTTAACTACAATATGCACTTTAGCCGGTAACCGTTCATTTATTATCCGAACGACTTCTTTTCAGCGTGCTCGCACAATTAATTGAAGTGAACTAAAAATTTCCAAATGGAATAAGCTACAAGCTAAGTCCACTCAGGATGCATCACTTGTTTCCATTCGGCAATAATCGGTCATTCTTCTACAATGTCATTTCCGGTACCAGACGGCGAACGTAATTTAATTTGAAAATAAACTGATTTCGCGCAAAATTAACTATTTACTAAGTAAACGATTTTTTCATCCTCTATAATCATATTTATATTTAATTTAAAAATAAATTAAAAACTTTGATTGAAGTTGCTACCGCCGCCGCCGCCTCCAATATATCTAAAAGTTTTTGTTTTGCGTGCGTGTCAAGTCGTCGTCTTGTTGCATTCTAAATTGCGCTCAGATTGTCGTACCGTTATTGAATACTAAAACAAGATCGCGTCGCATAATTGTCGCCGGCGGAAAAATGGTTGCAATGGATGATAAAAATCGTATTGTCCCTGTAGTAAACGTTTTACATTCGCGTAATCGTCATCCTGATATGGCATAGCATACACATATGTGCCACTCATTGCTGATTAAGGTAATCAGGTTGTTGCCAACAAAACAAAAAAATATATTAAAACGTATACTTAAAATGATTTAAAATACAAAATTAACATTTTGAATATATTTTCCAAAATAATTTGATGCGTCATCTATTAGATCGTTCAAGAACTACATATTTAAGCTGCGTGCGCCTGTCAATAAAGCTTGTAAGAATGACAGCATATATGTCATTGCGAAGAATGACAAGACTTACAGCATGTAAGCGAATTCTAATTGCATGCTACTAAAGAGTCCAAATACAATTCAATTAGGATATTACATATAGATGTACATTTTACCGAAAGCACTTTCATGAACATTTTGGAATAAAAAACAAACCTAATATGTCAACGAAAAAACCGTGCCAAATTTCCCTTTTCACCCCCTTCTTATCCCCACCCTATAGTAGAAAATTCAAACGCGCCTGATTTGTAAATAGTGACAATCCACAAATGATAGTTTTTACAATAGATCAAAGTTGAGTATATTTTTGGCATAGATCTAATTTTTGGCTAAAATATTGACAATAATTGTTTTTAACAATGTATCTTTTACATACAATAAGGGAGCGTTCCGCTTACTACATTTGGCATATATGGACATTTACATTTTTACTTTTATCAAAAATTACTAAACTTTATCAAAACTATTTGTGGCTTGGCACTATTTACCAATCAAGCGCTTTTGAATTTTCTATTATAAAGTGGGGATAGTAAATGGAAAGAAGGGAAATTTGGCACTATTTTTTCGTTGACAAAGTAGCTAGTAATGCATCGAGTATAATATATATCTGTATACCATTTTAGAATAAGTGGGAAGGTCTTTTCACTGTCTGCAATGCCATCTATAATGTCACTTTTATATGAAATGGGTAATTTCTAAACCAAAAATCATTTTCAATACGTTTTAAAATGTGTTATATACCTAATTTGTTTTAAAAACTCAACTTCCATAATTAGCGATGTATTTGAGGTCGAAAACACAAAACGAATTATGAAATGAAATTTGATTCGCTAGTTTTCACTCTCACTTTGATGAAACTTGCACTTCCAACCGCACTTTTAATTAAAACGAGGAGAATTGCTCCATTTTTTTGCTCTGAAACTCCGGTCAGAAATAAAATAATGCCAATTTTTATCGTAAAACTCGAACAATTTTTGATGATTAACAAAACTTTTATTCCATTATCGTAAAAAATAAATATTTAATCAGAAAGTTTTCGAGAAAACAACCCGAGTGATTCTCTTGAATGCAAATTGCCTCAATTAATGTATGTTTAATTAAAAATTATTTATTAATCATAAATATTATATTGCTTTCCTGGATAACTGTGCCAAATTAATTGCCGCACAGCAGATTAATAAATGTAATTCAACTGCATTTCGTGAACATCATGAAACATGCAATTTCGTGTTTTTATCACCCACTTTCAGCGTCCATATTCGATGTCAAATAGTCCACTTGAAAATCTAATATACAATAAGAAAAACTAGTCGACGCGACATGATATCGAAAGCTATCTAATATATGAAAACAGTCTATTGATGTCGTATTTTATTACCATGTGAAGTGAACGAGTGAGAAGAAAAAGCACAACGTGATGATAAAAATACGAAAACATTTATAATTTCTGATTGAAAAATTCGTGTTGTTTGAGAATGCGACAGCATAAATATTGTATTGGCAAAAAACAGACAATCAAAATGACATGAAATAGTGACTGCAAAACAGTTTTAGAGATAGCGACTTAGTTTATTAAAATTTGTATTTGAAATGATTTTAAAGACTGCGCTACTCGACCAAGCTTAAAAGAATGACATTCATCATGGCTTTGCGGAAAGCGACAAGACCTTTCCACATATACTGTGATTGTAATTTAATTGTTTTGGGATATTTTAGTAGCATCCAATTAGGATTCGCTTTTCTGTTATTCTTGCGATTAGGATGGTATCCAATTACTTAAAAGTACGCTTTAGGATTTTGACGTTTCACAAAAATATCTAAACAATGAAGAATTTTAAACTTTATAGTATTTTAAATAATTGATTGAAGAACTTTTTACTTGGCATTAATATTTAATAAAGAAGAAATGCATAGTTTAGTTTTACTATTTATTTGTATGCCGCTAATTGCAGTTTCCACTTCATATTTAAAGCTATAGTTAATAATTTCTAATTTGTTATAATCTACATATCAACTACATATACCTACTGTCACTAATCAATTTTATTTCAAATTTATTATAAACTATTTATGTCGACTATAGCTTTGAAAATGACGAAAGTCGAAACTAAAACTAAACGATGTATTTATTCTTTATTACATTTTAAATAATATCTTTGAATATGTTATTAATTAATAGAGATTTTTTAACGTCCCCCTTTATTAGATCCTTAACCTAATTATGAACAATGCTTTTTGAAGTTTTTCTTTAATATTTCGTTGTTTTCGCAAAAAGTATTCATTAATTTTTTTGACGACTATTGAAATATAGTATACTATATATCAATTGTTTGTCTTAAAATTATTAATGTTGTTATTTTTTCATTTAAATTTAGAATTAAACAAAATATGTTTACATCTCTTAGAAATTTGATCACTCATACCTTACATACTTCATAATTTAATAGCTGGCACCAAATAATTTAACTTCAATTAAAATAATTATCTTTGTATAATTAAAAGTTTGGTTGCTAGTTAAAGTTTCAGCAAAGTGAAAGTGAAGACTAGCGAATCAAATTTCATTTTTGTATTTTCAGCCTGAAAAAATATCGCTAATTATCTAATGTGGATATACTGCGCGAATTTTATTTTTTTGCTGCTGTTGCTTAAAAGCGAAGTTGAGCGGGAAAACGCAAAAGCAAAATGAAAAACTTTAAATGGCTTTTTACACTTAATAATGGCAACTTTTAACTAGCATTAACGTGGCTTAAACATACACCGTATTTTATATGATTAAAAAAGCGACAGGAGCACGAGTTAATTTTCGCGACGCTGAAAAATTCCCAACGCCTACAACTATATAGATCACATTTCATCCCTATTATTATTAGATTTATCACTGTCGGTATTGTTTACTTAAAATAAATGGAATAACATCGCGCGCGCGCTCCGACACAAAAAGAGCGTAAAGGTATTGACAGGACTTAATCTGGTTTATATAATGCACACGTTATTTATCAACGCGCGAGCTTGGTATTTTTTTGCTGCTAGTGACGTATATAGTAAATGGAAATTAGATAGGCAGAGTGTATGCACTATGTGTGGTGGGTGAAAGTAGGCCATGTGAGACTAATCAGACGCGTGCAGACGAGTCAATAATAGCAAGCACATGATAGCTTTTTTTTAAATTTGTTAAGATTTTTTTGCATTTTATTATATAATTACATTGTTTACAATTTATTTATAGCTATTTTCGATGTTAGAATATGCAAGAAAATTGCATTGCAAATCTATGCTTTAATTTTGTTTTTGGCGAGCGCTGTGACTTACATGGAAATAGTATAGGTAGAGCATTTTGTACTTGTGGGATGGAAAGTAAGCCATGTAATACTAATTAAATGAGTCAATAATAACATAAATACGTGAATTTTATAGAAAAAATTGACAATTGCATGAATTTACATAAAACAGCTGAAATATCTATCAAAACTTCTAATATTTAAAATTTCTAATGAAAACAAGCTTAAAAATTATACTTTTTTCATTCTTGTAATTACAATGTTTAAAATTGCTGATAGTTATCAACGACTATCTTTATTAAATTTCCATGACTAGTGGAAATTTGCATAAAAGTTGCCTGAAAAGCGACAAATCCATGAATTTATGTAAAACAGAAATTTCTATCAAATTTGATCAAAACAATCTTAAAAATTTAGTAGAAATTATACTTTTTTCATTCTTACAACAAAAAAGTTTAAAACTGCTAAAAAAAGTGCAAAAAATGTCAGGTTTTTAATTTTATAAACAAGTGGTAATAGTTATCAGCGACTATTTCTATTAAATTTCCATGACTAGTTGAAATTTGCGTGAAAGTTGCTTGAAATGTGAAAATTCGAACATAACTCGCTAAATTGAACGCATTTTTAATAAAAGTTTATAATTTCTATATATATAGTTTTTAATATATATAATGGCAAAACATCTTTAAAATTCTAATATAAAAGTTATAAATTGCGGCTTTTAAGGAAATTTTAGTCATTTTTGGTAAAATAGGTAAGATATAAGTGAGTATACAAGATTGCCGTTTGTGTGAGACTGTAGAAAACGATCAAAGCGTATTTTTAGTTTGTAAGATTCGCCAATATTTCAAACTTAAACTATAAAAGCAAGCAAGCAAGCAAGCAGATCCGTTTTCAGCATTTACCAATTTATAACGCTAAAAACACTCACTCCCCCAAATACCCACCCTATACACACATATCCATAGCTTATAATTCACTCTCATTCGCACAATGAAACATTTACTATATACCATTATCATAATAGAATTAATTTCCTTCCATATTCGCTTGCTTATGTAATAATAAATATACTCAGAAGCAGCCACATAAATCTGCTTAGAAAACTGAACAACAAACGAATTGAGCGGTTGGGGGGTTGGGACTAAGATACACATAGCAAAATATCAATCAGCAAGACAAAATCGTTTCGTTTTTTTATATTAATTATACCGTGACATAATCGATCAGCCATCGTCATCAATAATTGACTGGTGCGGGCTGCTTTATTACCAATTAGGATGATTATCGGCGACCTTTTCATTACAAATCACTTTCCGGCTACTCAATCCGGCGTCGTCCGGGTCGCAAAAGAAATTCGGCGCTGATTTCTCGCACTCAATCAATAAATTAATAAAATTATATTACATAGATATTAAATTCGTTCCGTAGATAATGGAATTTGATTTTGTGATTTTGTCAGAAATGTGACTAAGTTGCACAATTAACAATTTTTTATTTCAATCTAAACTTTCCTCAATTTTTTTATTCCATTAAATACAATGTTTAGTTTTTTTAAATAAAAAACGTAAGCCAACAAAGATAATTTTATTGTCGTGCTTTTCTTTTGACGTTTTATGCATTTTTAAACAATTTTTTAAATTTTACTAATTAGCATAACATGTTCATTTGTTTATATTAATTTGTTTTAATTCAGTAATTAATTTAACCAAAAATGTTAAATATGTATATGTATTTAATTATAGAACTATATTAAATAGATATACAACGTACATGATAATTTATGTACATATTTGTATATTTTCATGTGCGCTAGGATCCTTTACGAATTTCCAATCCTTGCTACTTTTAGCATGTATTAGAAATTTGTGACTTTTAACAAAGAAAAGTAATAAAATAGTGAGAAAACAGTTCGCGTGGACCGCACGGATTAGAATCACATGCGTATCATGGCGATTATATGCCGCACGCGACAGAAAACGCGAAGTTTGTAAGCGGCTTTAGAGCTTGTTCACACGTTTCGATATGAGTCGGAACCGACAGTAAAACATAACCTCCACCAGTGGACATCATTGTTTAATACACAGGTGTTTCTAATCCATGCAAATTGTTCACTCACTTTGTGCCTTTATTCGCTTTTAACTTGGATTGGAAATTTACTTTTTTCGCATTAATGATGTCCGCCGAAGGCGGTTCCTTTTGATCTGTCGGATCCGACACATATCGGAACATGTGAATGAGCTCTTATAAATAAATTTCAGCAGTTTTAGGTAATTTTTTATCAAAATCTTAACCAAAATGATGTTTTCATATTCATAGTTTATATTAAAACTTGAACAGCATTTTTTTAAAATGTATCTTATAAATTTTCATCAAATTTAAAACTAAAAGTATTGCAACAAAACTAAAACATCGAACAAAAATTGCAAAATACATGTACTGGTTGACATCCTATCTTCGACTTTTTATAGCTACCAAATAATCATTTTAGCAAATTCAGGAAATGTATGCACTTTCTCTGAAAATTATTAAAATTCATTTAATTTTTTTTAATAATTGAGTAATGCTGACAAAAATGATGACGTTTATTTATTTTTTTACAAAATTTTTCAAAATAAAACATCGCATTTTGCAGATGAATTCCTTCAGAAAGAATTGTACACTTGCAACGCTAACTCAATCTAATACTAACTAATAAAGTGCGCCTTGAATTAAATTGCATTTCGGGCCTACACCTTTTCAATAATGCAACAACATGCCTAATTATGTTCGTAACGTCTCAGCGCTCCGGACGTTGCCTTATTAGATAAGGAAGGGAAAGCAAGTAGTACTTAAAACAATTCCGCTCTCTCCTCTTGTCTATATGTATGTGTGTGTGTGTGTGTATATGTGAGTGAGTGAGTGTTTGCGTTTTTTCTTTCTTCATCATCCTCTACTCCTCGTCTGCGTCTTGCTCTCGCTCGTCGCTCGTTATTGAACATAAAATTTCATTTTCAGCGCACGCAAACCGAAAATTTCATTTCATAGTTGAGTAAATTTTATAAAATTGTGTGTGTGTGTGTGTGTGGGTGGATGGTTGGCTGTGTGTTTTTGTTCTTCATCGTCTTGTTTGGGTGGTGGCGTTAGACGTGCACGCTGATGGAGGCAAGGGCGTTTGGGTGGAAGTCGGAAAAAAAGAGCAAGAACTCGAGCACATACAAATTTACGCTGTGGCGTTTGAGTAATTTATTACGTTTTACGCGACGGAAGTTAAGATTTTTTTGCGTTTTTGCGGGGGGTAAGTCAGTTGGTATAACTTAATCGGAGCCCCCTTAAATAGGATTAAAATAAAGTTTGTATCAATGTAATAAATATATTAGTATGATTTTTTGCTTGTGGGGGCAGTGGCAACTCATGTTTTTAAATACACTGTCATTAACAATATTAGAATAGCTCCAGAGGTCAGATAATATTTGATCACGCTCTTGCATAATATTATGAGAAGAAAACAATGTAGGCAGAATGTTAGTGGCGAAATACTAGGGCCCACAAGGGCAGCATTACGGGTAAGCTCCGGCCGAAAGGGAAACCCCCAACTTTATCATTTTTTTTAATTCTGACATTTGTGAGGAGTCGAGAAACATTTTTGCGAAAAGGGCCCCACTGAAAGAGTATGCAATGTTTTAGGTATAAGTATACACATTTCTTTACTTAATAATATAATGATTAATACCTATATACAAATACAAAATTTCCTCGTTTAAAGCCGAATTTGAATCTACAAACCTTAAGCTCAACAGCTGATGCTCTATCAACGAATCTAGTAACACTTGTAAGTTTCTTCATTATTGTTTATTTAATGGCAGTCCAAGCGTTCCGGACACAGATTTGACATTTAAGGTAATAATATAACAACAATTATAACGGAAATTATTATTGATATATTTTGGTGGGAAAGGGAATAAATTAAAAAAAATTACAAAATGATACATATGAATGTAGGCCACTTCTGCATTTTTCTTGATGTATTTTTGTTGCCAGGGGGCAGGCCCCGCATTTAATAATAAAGGAATTGGCGTGGTTTGAATCCCTCTCTGCATTAAATTGCTGTTGTTGTTGTTTATCAGGGGGGGAGGGCGATAAATTACAAAAGATGTGGGTCTGACGCATTTCTGTATCTTCGCCACGTCGATGATGAATTATTACCTTATTGGGTCGATGGCTTTATTTTTCATATAAAAACAATTTTTATGCAGATTTTTATAATATGTTTAAAGGTACATAAATTACGTAATAAAAAATTCACTGTTAGATAACCGTATTCTCCGTACAACATAAAAAAGGTGTTAACCTAAAACGGCTTTTTGTGTGCTGCATACTCTCGGATGAAAATTATTAAAATCTTCCAAATCCTTTCGCGCCATTTTTTTTTCAGCGATTTGTAAACATTTGCTTTAATACACAAAGTGCCATTTCGCGCAAATATGCCATCGTTTTTATATTATAAAAAACAAATGATTAATTCGTTTGGAGGTAAATGCATTCACACAAATAATTATTTGAAACGGGAGAGTTTTTTTGTTGGTGAATTTTTATTACGGTCGAATGAGTAAAAAGAAAAATGTGAAAACCGCATAGGCGTGTCGATTTCTTACAAGCCAGGTCGATTTTATATTATATTCTTTTTTCTGTGTTCAGTTCATTTTAAATCATAATGACATGTTATTGATAAAGGTTCAAATTTTCTTTAGAAAGCATGATTAAGAATAGATGCAAACACTTATCGTCATATGGACCCTTTACGTCCATTATATATTATACAAACAAAAAATGTAAATATTTATCGTGGCTTTTTGTAATAGTTATTTACGTTATAAGGCAGGTAAGGGCGGTTTTACAGTTGCCGAGTAGGTGTGTATATACGAGGCAACTGTAAAATAGCACTTGCCTGCCAAATAACGTATAATATTTTACATGTCGACAAAATTTTTAAGAAAAATTAAACGTTTCACACTTAATGACACAAATGACAAATAAATATTACTGAGAAGTAACTTTATTATTTACAAGTTGGTATCATGATGAATATCACTAGCGTCACTAGACATAGAATTTTCAGAAACGTCAAAATTGAAAGTTCGCAAAACATAAAATATAGTTATAAAGTCAGTAAATTTACTGAAAATACGCTATTATATTTATGAAAATCAATCATATATCATTGATAATAGTTTCAACCCGTTCAATTCTCAACTTAGAAATATGCAACCACGTATGCAACTAATGTGGAAACTTTTAAAATTAGAGGTTACCTTCCTGATTCTTCCTGCCTAAGCATTTTTTTGTTCACCGTTACCTGCCGCGAGACGGGGATAGAGACGTATGTAAACAAGGCAAAAAAGGACGGAGGCATGTCAAATATATTACTTCTGTTCCAGAATAAGTGAGCCATTTGCGTTTATTGTTCGTCTAGTAACATTTTTAAACCTTGCTTTCATATGCTTATGATAATATTACCCTACTTCCTAGAGCCGATTTCATAATCAAATCACTAATCCTCCCTTAACTAAAGGAAGAGTTAAGCTAATCCTCTCTTAAAATGACACTTGAAATTTTTCAATTTCATAATCAATTTAATCCTACCTTAGTTATTGCCACATTAAAGTGAGGTTGGCAATTCTATATTCCTACATATTCCTAAATGTTCCTGACATTTCCACTAAAAAAACAAGGTTGGCAATGCCGAATCCCTAACAATAATAATTAATAACCTAAAAATTGATGCTTGCTTTTATTTACATGTCAAATCACACTTAATTCTCGCTTTAAAATTTAAGTCTCCGATACCGGTCCCTTAACTTTAATTGAGGATTAAAACTAATGGCCCGTTAAAAAACATTATGAAATTGATTTTAATTTTTAAGGAAGACTTAAAATTTAAATCTTCCTCAAATATGATTATGAAATCGGACCTAATCACATATGTCAAACATATCAAGATTTTTAAGTTTTTTAGTTTGCTAAAAACAATAATAAATTATCGTAAAAGTAGGTAAAGTTCATCAAATACTGACAGGGTTAAAATGGCTTCTAAAACAACCGCCAATACTTTTTAAACCTAGTTAATTCATTAAAAGATGTGAAAAATTAATTGTTGGAATCATAACAAATAAGCTTATTAATAAAATAACAAGAATTATGTAACGCGCTTCGAACAGAATTATTCCAAGAAACATTATAAGAAGAATCTCTTGCTCGCTTCTAATATTGTAAATTATGTAAATATTGCAAAAAATAATCTTCTATTTTCCATTTACTTGGTTTTGCAAAGATAAATATCGAAAATGACTTTTTATATAGGAAAAAAGGTATGCTACGCAAATGGCTCACTTATTTTGGAACAGTGATATATATATTTAGACCAATTGAATGCGGTGGTTTGTTTTACAACTAATTTTCATTAAAAATTGTTATCGCAACAAATCTATGCAAATATGTGCGCTGATTTCGTACGAAATTTATTGCCAAATTCGATTTAATTCAAACGCTGCACATGTTGTAAAAGTTTTCGACAACTTTTGATTAATTTATCGCAAAAAAAACTGTGCATACATTTCGATATTGACAAATTTATTCACACATTTTCTATAAATCTAATAAAAGCTTCGATAAGAAATAGAGCAACTATAAAAAGCGTTAATCATGTTTAATGTCTTAAATTATCGTAATATTATGAATAAAGGTTGTACACCAATCCAATAGATGGCGTAAAACATTATGGTAAAATAAATAAAAATAAAGATTAAAAAATAAATTTAGGTATACGAACGAAAAAGGATGTGTAATTATATTCTTGTTATTTATTCATACTGATATACAAATTTAAATTGAACAAAATTGGTTCGCCTTCTATTGAATGGCGACTTACTCGTATTATTTAAAATATTCATAAAAAATATATTTCTGGTTTCTTTATTGCATGTTTTAATTAACATTCAACTAAATAAAACCCAAACAGATGCGCTTTACTGGAAATTATTGTCATTATTCTACGACTGAGCCAAAAAACCAATGCACGTGAATAATTAATAACAAACAAAGCGCACAAAGTGTTTAACTTTGTTGTGAATGCAAATACACACACATACACACAGCGAACATTCATGAATAAATCAGTATTAAGTGCGAATTTTGTGCCGAGTGCATTATTGCGATAATTAATAAAGATGCAAGCGGCGCGCCGTTAGATATTCATAAGCCCGCGGGCGCAATTAATTTACTACTTAAACACACAACTTTTCTTTTGGCTTGTTTCAGGTGGTTTGCTGAAAAAAGAAGAATAATGAAAGCCGACAGGCGTAGCGATTTTTGCATTGCGATCGTTGTACGAATGGGGAGCGGCAGCTAGTGCATCTAAGTACGATCATGATCAGCACGAAGACGCGCCAACGTCAACGATTTGTCATCAACGGCACGTCGTTCGCCACCATCGTCATCGTTCTCATCTTCACGCTGCTAGGTAAGCATATATGAAAATATTTTAATCGTACTACAGAATGATTAATGCCGCACACAAATCTATTTCTGATGCACCAACAATTTCTAGTCACGGCGCGGCAATGACTGGAGGCAAATGTTGTGAAATCTGATACGCGAGCAATTAATATTTGCCAAAACATACTCGAAATTGGTTGTTAATATTTAGTAAGCTTAAAGTTATTAAATATTTATCAATATTTTTTGTATGAGTAGGGTGTTGATAGATATTGACCGTATACTTAGGTTTTTTGATATAATAAAATGGTTTTTGTCGTGATTTTTAGACAAGCGGTTAATAAATAATACCATTTGAGTGCGGAAATGACAAGTATCCAATTTTATATATTGGCGTACTTATAACTCAGCTAAGTTGAGCTAAAAATTGTTATTTAAATGGAAATTGTCATATTTTAGATGCTACATACTGGATCAGAAGTAATGTTAGACTTTACATTGAAAGTATACAAACTAATTTTGACATACTTGAATATATCTTCTCATAATAAAATTGTTTGGAGTTGTAAAACTGCGCCTTACACTTTAATTATTGATGTAATAAAATGGCCTTTCTCGACGTTTTTGACATGTTTCTACAAATGTACAATAACAAAATTTCAATTTGTTACTAGTCAGTTATATGCCCCACCTCGCCCTTCAGCTATACCACTGGCTAGTTGGCTATGCAATGATAAAAACGCTTTATTTAGTAAAATTTCTGTATTATTTGTCATTTTTTTGCAAAAACCTGAAAAATGACATACAGCTATGATATTACTTTTTCTGGTTGTGACTTCCCATAATATTTAACATGTTACATCCACTAATAATTGCATTAAACTATCACGAACAACCCCAAAAGTGTCGATATGCATTTTTCATACTTTTTGTCTACTTATCAGCCCTTAATTAATAATCTCGCAAGCGATAATAATCACTTAGATTTAGAACAAGATCCGAATGACCACCGCCGTAGAATGGTTTGTTAGGTTAAGATAATGAACCTTTGGTCGAATCGTTAACATATTGAAAAACGAAGATTTATTTTCCAGTCCGCCCTGCTCTAAATAGAAAAATATCTATTTTCTTAATTTTAATCATAGGACGAAATAATTCACACGATCACCTTTTCTGTGTAGTGTTAGACGAGTTGAGGCGAATAAATGTACTGTACTGAATGACTAGTACATTCAATTTTTCTCGAAGCTCGTACTCGAGTAACGTACGTATTTTGACATAATAAGAATCAATTTTTTGTAGTTGACCTCTCCGCTCCACTGTTACACCGTCGGTGTCACATAACATTGCACATGTGTGGCGTCGCCGTTTTCTGTGTACGAGTGTGTGAAATTAATTTACATGTTCTAAAAGGGGCATTAAAATGTTTGGTTTAATTCGTTCAACGAACAGTTAAAGCACACTACAAAGCGACATTACACAATTGGCTGAATCTCCTCGGTCGGGCAGCGTGCGAGCGAGACGAGACGCGCGATGGAAATATCGTTTTTTCGGTCTACGAGAAGCATAACGTTCGCTCGGACGGCGACAGCAATACGCCCTCTTACATAGTAAATGGTTACAAATTTTGCATTCATAGCAGAGACCCCGAATCTCCTGCGCTTTTAATTAAACATTCTTTAATGTATTAATGCCGGATGTTGGCGTTTTCGCCGAATTGATCGAGGAAGGGGGCTTTTATTATTGTTGTTCTGTGTTGTTGTTGTTGTTGTTTTGGTGTTACCGCCGCCGCTTAAAGCATTATAGGTGTAATTTTAGTTTTGGCAGTTAATCAGCAGACGAAATTCAATACCGAAAGCAATTCAAGTGTTGTGGTTTTAAATAGATTTAGACAATTCCGTCTATTAATTTCACAAAACCAAGCCGCCACCAACACAACAAGACAAAAAAATCACCTAACTTCAAATTAAAACATTAAAATTTTAGTGACTATTCTCTATCTATCAGTACCTACTACCTACTGCCAGTTATCCTACTTAACAAAAAGTTAGGCAACACAAATTGCCCGTTTTTAATTAAACCAAACGCAATTTTTCCACCTCCCTATCTAATCTAGCTAGCGCAAATGCAGCACCTTATAAGGAATATATGCAAACTTAAGTAAATAACACAAATCTCTTGCTGAGGTGTAATTAAACCACTTGTGTAATTACAACCATTGTATAATTTATATCTTACACAGACATACACATACACACGTTTATATACGTACACATGCGATGTAATTGCACTATCAGTTTGCATGTTGAATGGCTCTTATCCTATGGCTTTATGACTACTAATATAAAGCCACACGCTGTTTGATTAAATTCGCAAAACACTGAAAAAAAATTGCACACACGCCAAAAATCGACAACATCAACTTAAACTAAAAATCTACGATTATTTAATAGTACAGTAACTTATTAAACTATGTGAATGTTGAATGGTGGAGGCGCTGTGGATGAGAGGTGTAGTATGGTAGTTTTCGTTTGTTTAATACCGCTAATACACAAATTGTGCATTGCGTTCTCTCAGCACGTCAAAACTTTCCACCGCCGCTTGTTTCGTTCGTCTATTATATAACAAACATATGAAAGTCGCTCAACGTA
Source organism: Adinopsis sp. GC000173 (assembly GCA_030264715.1). Classification (NCBI taxonomy): domain Eukaryota; kingdom Metazoa; phylum Arthropoda; class Insecta; order Coleoptera; family Staphylinidae; genus Adinopsis; species Adinopsis sp. GC000173. The sequence goes on from JARJDW010003393.1 coordinate 25,191, forward strand.
TACACATGGCATAACAAAAGACGAGCGCGTGAGCGACGATTATGTTACGTTTAGCGTTCATGAACACTCGCTAATGATGCGCGATAAGAGTGTTTGTTACTTTGGGAATGGCGGTTCCTCGTCAATTAATCAACGTTGAACATTTTGCCGAAATTATGTGCGCAAAACTACGTTCGAGCGTTTTCAGATGATTTCCATGTTGTGTTTGATTACTTCTAACCAAAATTGGTGGCCTATAATTTTTTTTATCAATTTAGGAAGAAAACATAAATTTGGGTTAGCTAATGTGTTGCTAATGATGTAGCACACAATCTATGACATACTGATTAAGTAGGACAAGTGACACTGGACTGGACATGAACATGGCGCTTTAATTTAAAATGTAATTTAAAATTATGCTTGAACATTTTTTTAATGCGCTGTAATTTCATATGATAATGCATAATTTGCATAATTACGAATTTATTTGGTAATGTAAAGGGGTCGTTTTCATAATCAGACGATTAAATTCGCGTCAACATTTCATCTTTATTTTAAAGTTGGTGGTTGTTTGCGTGATAAGTTTTTATCTTCACCAACTTTGGGTTAATGACGATTTTATCATTTATATGTTAAAAAAAAGTATCCTTACAATAAAAATGTTATAATTTTTCTTCAATTTCTCAACAAAAATGAACGTACATTTGCAACAATAAAAATTCGTCGGGGAAAAAGCTCTCAAATATAAATAAAATCCATTGTGCGCATTCAACGTTTATTTTAATGTTGTCGACTTGTATGATAACTTTAGTTAAAGTGGATTTTCAATTGTTACGGAAAATCCTACCTACCATATTTTACGACTTTTCAATGAAACATGATAATCCTGCTTAAAAATAGTAACAATTCTATTTATTTTTGACATAAAAAACTTTCGTTAATAAAAAAATTATCCAAAACCTCTTGGTAAATACAAGAGGCTTGAATTTTCATCAAACTTTTCAACTTTTCGAACTTCTACATTTACGTTTCACATTCTACTAAAATATTAGAAAAATCTTCAGAGAAATAAAGTTTTTTTTTCGTGAAATATTTACGAATATTAAAAAGATGACGTTAGGATTTTTTATTTAAGATAATTGATTAAAAAAGAGATAAAATGGATATGAGCTTGTAGCAATACCAGTTTTGTATTTTAATTGATTTAATATTTGTTTCAAGTGATCTAACTCTTAACTGAAAGTGAAATTATCCGCATATTTGTAAATAAATTGGAGAAGTCTATGCACCTATTATAAAATGCCGTAGGAAAATCAACATTTTTACATTTTTAATAAAAATATTCTCAAGGCATCTTCTTAGTGTAAATGCTGATTAAAGATAATCTCTTTGAAAGAAAAGATAAAACGTATTCTTGTATTTGTTTTGAAAAGAAATTAATAAAACATATTCTTGCAGTTTCTTTGTGGCATTTAAATTATAATCAAGTTTGTAAAAAGTAAAAACTGTTAGCTGAAACTGTTTTAATTTATAATATGTTTTAATGTTATTGAAATAGTTGAAAAACTTGCTAATAAAACTTCATAAAAACACAAATTTGTTTACTATTTGTTTTGTATTTTAAATGTATTATTTTATTCAATGATTGGCTGATACTGAAATCATCCGCTTTATATCTTCAAAACATTAATAATCAACTACTGAATTAAAATTAGAATTTTTCTAACCTTTTATCACCACGTTACACAATTTTAATTAGTTCACATGCAACAATATTTTAATTAACAGTGCGCTTGATATATATTTTTTCCTCTTCGAATTTCATCAAGAATGCATTAATTAAATTTGTATCGGCGGCGGTGAAGAAGAAGCCACCGAGAGTAATAAATTTTATCTAAAAATTAAATTATTAATTCGTACGACATTGATATTTTCATATTAATTAAAATGGTAATGGAGCACGATTTCAGCGCGATAAATTAGCGCCAACATGGCAGAGCAGGATGGGTGTGGGGGTACTGGATGAAACGAAAAAGAAATGTAATTGTTAGTACACAAGCGCATTTACAAAATTGTCTTTTGCGCTTTAGTAATATTGAGAACACGAATAAGAATAGCACAAAAAGTGCACACTGCACACACACACATCCACTATAAAGAAACGATCTTAAAGCAGCGTGCAGACAAAGGGACGAATGTAAAAAGGAAAAAGATGCCATGTTTTATATATAACACATTTCGCTCTTCCTCTTTTTTCTTATTTTGTTCATTTGTCTAACATTACAAATTGCTTTCTATGCCATTTCCTTTATAACTTGTCACAGCGTAAAAATTTTTTAAAATCCTCCAAACACTTAATTGCAGATTAAATTTGATTGATTATTGTTGCGCGACCGAACGACATTCATTTTTTTTCTTTCATCGTGAAAGCTTTTAAGCTCGACACGATGCCAATTAGACACGCATTAGTTTTTCTCCCCGCTGAATTTGACGCGTATTTTTTTTAAATTAAATTTAGGGCACTTCTTCCCCCTTGAAAAATTATTTCAATTTCTTAAATTTGAGACACCCCCTAAAAATGTAATGTTTTTTCCGTTCATTAATTTTTCGTTTATTGAAGCAGCCTCTATAAAAAATGTAATAAATTTGTTGACACCCCCTCCGCGTCTCAATTTTCAAAAAAAAATTTAATATCTTGTTGTTTTGGGAAAACACGTGTTTATATTAAATTTACAGCGACTGAAAAAAGTTTTTCTCAGGACGACTGAAGCAAATTGATACAATAATCGTAAGTAATAATAATAAAAGTTCGCACACATGCAACGAAACATAACAGAAAAAATGCTGAGGCGAAACGATTTAAGTTTTTAAATGAATAAGGGAAACGAGATTTACACGGAGGACAATACGGTGCACGAGCGATGTTTTTCCTTACTTCCCGTTTTATATGTGCCACAACGTGTTTTTTCTTCTTGCTTCTTTTTCTCATGTTTGTTGCTATATAAATACCTTTCGCATATTGTTAGCCGCTTAGAGATGGAGCACAACGGTGGCGGCACGATTTTGTTTACTCGATTCAATTTCGCTTCCTTACATTTCCACCGTTTTTTCTCTGTTGTTGTTGTTATTGTTATTTATTTACATATTTATTGCTTTTGAGGTTTTCCTTATATAAAAAACGAGGCTTGAAATAAGAATGAGAGGACGTGTTTTTTTTCAGCGTTTGTAGACGTCGACAACGTGGTTCATAATTGGGGTGTTTACATTCGCGAGTAAATATTTCAGGCGTGACAAATCTTTTCAGGAAATTATAATGAAAGTCATTAAAAACACTTGAAAGTATTGACACTTTACTTGAATCATTCTATATATATGAAATTCAAATGTTTTGAAAACATCTTAAACGATTTAAAATCATAAAAAACACAAAACTTATTGACCTTTCAGGAATCACCCTGTATATATGCAATTCAGAGCCTTTATACTAACATCCTTTTACGAGCTGAAAAACTCATCCCAAATTAATTTAACCGTGCACTTGGTGCGATTTTCATCAGGCATTGGGCGCGCGCGCGCCGCCACCGCCAAGCGAATCCTCAATATATATGTTAGTATAGATCGAAAAGTTACGATAACCGAAACTTTCGATAATCTCCATCCCAGGATAATGAGGCAAAGTTACAACAATTGCGCTATTCTCTCAACGCCATCCAATCAATGCAAGAACATCGCTAATTAACGCTTTTTCAGCTTGATATAAATTAATACCGTTTTTTAGCGAATTGCCATATCATTACCGTGTCGTGCGACAGAAACAGATAATTATGCTGTAATTTGTTTTTGTGAGAAAAAAATATAACGAGATGCGGAAACAAAGCCGCCGCCGTCGCCGTCGCCGCCGCCGCGACAGTGGTGGCGGCGGCGTACGCACAATCGCCCCTATTGTAAAAGGTAAATTACGCATTGTCTGTGATTCGACGTTCGTTAATTCATTAAAATTAATAGCGACGGCACGCAGGTTTTTTTTACTCTTGCGCGCAAGGGTGTCGGCATTGTTTTGTTTGCTGAATCTCGTTTCGCAACTTTGTAGCTAGTAATTAAAGCGATTTGCCTCTGATAGGAAATTCAGTTATTGGATTTAAGAGGACCAGATTTGCGTCGTTAATTGAATCAGCAAAGTTACATTTATTCAAAAACTGAGATGTACTTTGAATTGAAAAACTAAATTTAATTCAATTTTCTATGAAAAAAATTGATATGCAGATATTATGCTTTATAACAATTTCATTTTATATTAAAAACTTAGGTAAAGCGTTGGAATAAAAAACCTGAAAATTATTATATAACGCCAGGTTTTGATCCATAAAATTAGATTTCGATGCAATTTTCATAAACATTTAACCATTTTTGGCAACAAAATTTTTTAATGAAAACCTTATATAATTTTTTATTTAGATAAAAAAGCAACAATTTTGAAATAAAAGTGTTTAGGAAATAAAAATATATTGTACATAGTACATTATATCAAAAACATTTTCATAATTAAAACAAACACTTGAAAATTCAAACTAGATGGAATTATTTCCTATAACTGATAACAATTTTGATAAAACATTATCTGCGAAATAAAACAGTAGGTAGGTACGACGTAGATCGGATTATTTTCGTTGTGATTTTTGCATCCCGCTTAATCGACACCATCGAGCAAGCGAACGAAAAAAAGCGAAACGCATTAAAGATTTTTTAATGAAAATCATGCAATTAAGCGAATTACTCGATAAGCGGCGTGCAAGGCGAATGGATTTTCTTATCTTTTTTATGTGCACGTTGTTGCGAGCGCACTGCCGCTACTGCTGCCGTCGTTGTTGATATTTACTCGCTTCGTTTTTTTGCCCTCCTTATGCGCGCTCCCGGCTATACACTCACTTAACGTTTTTTTTTCTTCTTCTTCGTTGCAGCGGGTGCTTTATGGCAGGCGCGCAATCTCATTACCGATTCGCGCGCGCGAAAAGAAAGCAAACGCGTCGTGATGGGGAAATTATCAAAATGTTGCCGATTTCAAATTTAATTGGAAATAGATTTGCGTCATATCTATATATGTACAATACATTTTCAATTTAAAATTTATGACCCAACGAGAAAAAACTACAATAAGTCAAATTACATTTTTATACGTCAAGGTGTGATAAAGCAATTTTAGTAGATTTTAACGTCCCTTTTTACTATGATACTTATTTTCAGGCCATTTTACGTTTTTAATACTATTTTACAGTAACTTGAGATTTTTACAGACGTTTCAAGATTTCATTTGAAACAAAATGTTACAATTCTTTACGGAATTTGAAATATTTTTTACATAAAATTAAGAGAACTAACTACTTAACTGAAACTGATAATGAGTATTTATATTTAAACAAACAAAACAGTACAATAACATAATATTAGGTTTGTTTTTTATTCCAAAATGTTCATGAACATGCACAATTTGTGCAGTTTGTCTGTTTTTTATTCCCCATGCACACAAATTTGACAGCTTTGACAGTTTGCACCGTGTTTCTTATTCCCCTCGTTTTTGCAAAGTTCAGCTATGTTTATGAAAATTGTGCACACATTCGAGAATAGGTGCAGTTTTTTACACATGTGCAGTATCTGTCATTTGAATGGTTACTAAATTTAAGATTGTCTATGCATTGCTGTTCTATATCATTTATATATTCTGTGAACAAGTGTCAACTATCACAGCGCCACACTGCACCAACGGCACATAGAGGAAACATGTTCATGCACATAAGTTCATGTGCATGAACATATGTTCATGTTCAGTGGAATAAAAAACAAACCTATTATTAAAGGGGGGAATTTAATTCAAATTTTAGTATACCATACCTACAGAAGTTATAAATGACATCGAATATTACAGTGACTTTTCATTGCTGAGGTTATACTAGTCTTGTTTGTTATGTCATCGCATCTACGTGGCATGGAATTTTTGTAAATACAAATATCTTATAGGAGTTAAGGCAACCTCCTCTTATACCCATATGGGTCTCTATCAACCTGGGATGTTAATATTATTTAAGCGGGAAATTAAATTTAAATTTCAATATATTAAAACCTACAGTAGTTATAAATGATATCGAATATTACAGCGACTTTTAGTTGCTGAGCTTATACTAGCCTTGTTTGTTACGTCATCAGATCTATGTGGCATGGAATTTTTAAATACAAATATTTTATGGGATCTAAGGCAACCTTCTCTTATACCCATTTGGGTCTCTATCAACCTTGGTTGTTAATATGATTAAAGCCGGAAACTTAATTCAAACTTAAATATATATGAAAATAGTAATAAATAATAATATATCATATTTTAGCGATTTTTCATAGCAGTGGTTATCAGTGCACTATGACTATGTATACATAAATGCAAATATCGCTTATCTCGCTGTAAAAAAATCGAACGTAACAATAGCATCAATTGTCTAGCTAAAAAATTCTCTCAAATTTAACATAACGTAAAATGACTGTTTAAAGAATAAAGTTATCCTTAGTTGGTACATTATTTTTATGCCATATTAATATTGTAATGAAAAACATCGCCTTAAAACGCAAACTTTTTATCATCAACAATGTATTAGCGTTTTCTACAATATTCCACACGATAAAGAGCGTTGTCTCACGCTTTAATCGCATTTTAAACCGCCTTATATACGTTTTTTCTTTAATTCCGATTACTGTTACAATCGAAGAAATTCTCCCATCCAGGTTGCGCATTGGCACTGCCAGTGCCAGCAACAATAAACACGAACGAACAACATGTGTTTCATTAATACGAAATGTTATGCAAATAATTATTATGTATGTGTTTGTAACTAACCAACGATATCTCGATATCATGCGTATTACTTCTAGATGAGTGGAGTGTGAATTGTTTCGCATACGTGTTGTCTATTGCAATAGTTTGTTGGATGATGATGGCACACCGCACCGTTCCACCTCACAAGCAGCAATGATTATTAATTATTGTTTTATTTTTCATTCTGTTTTTACGCAAAACGCTTTCTATTATTATTACATACGTAATAATCATTCGTCTGCGTGTATGTTTTGTCTTGTGTGTTTCTCTTCTCACTTGTTTGCTTTTCTACGTTTGTCAGCTTTTTTATTTGCTTGTTGCTGCTTTATCTGCATCGATCTTGCACTGTTTTCTTTTCATATACATATATAAATATAATAATAAACGAGAATTGAATCAAGAGAGCCAGGAAATATGTGTGCACGAATAATCAAGGTGGCTGGTTACGAAACGGTTTCTTCTCTCGATTTGTATTCGATGCGGTAATTAACCTGAGAATTAATATACTATATAGTAGATAGTAGTTTGATGGTTTTTTTTGTGTGTGATGAGCATATACCACGTTTTATACACATTTTTCCTGTGCGCATAATTAAAATATAGGTATGCAGTTAAACTCGATTATAATAAAGTCGCTATGTAACGCCATCTCGTGGTGGAATTAAAAATGCTTGCAATATTTGGTTAAATTCTGTCATAGCCATAAATTTATAGATGAAGCCACGACATGGAAAAATCCTTGCTCCTTCTATGCTCGCGCGAATTTAAAAAATTCTAAACTTGAATAAAGGAATACCAATAATTCTATTTTTAACATATTATTTACATTTTTTTTTCTTTTATTAAAAATATAATTAATATTACCAAATTTACATAAGGCAGAGGTACCCACGAGTTCAGGTCACAGTGAATGCAATAAAAAAGGCAAATTAGTTTTCCCAAATTTTGACAATAAGTTGCCAATACGTTTGCATTGTTTAGAATATCCGAACTTAGGTAAATATGGTGGTTATTCACTTTGAGATGATCCCGATGGAACCTATAATGGGCTAGGTTAAAATTAAGTAGCATAAATAGCTCCTGTCGCAATCTATAAGTTTAACTAACTTGATCAAGGGTCCAAAAGTTATCAGTAGCTGTAGTGAAACTTATAATTCATAGCATAGCTATGCTACTTTATTTCATGCTGGCCCATTAGAGGTACCTTTACCTTATTTTATTGCAAGAAAGGTTTAACCTTTTGTATGAGTTAAGCGTGTTATACAGATACGCGTTAGGCTCCCCATATATACACGGACTGCCCGATCAGTTTTTTTTGTTAATAGTTAATGTTTAGGCATTTTCCAATTAGTAGGTAGAATTTACAGTGCTTGAAGCTGTCAGATTTCGCGTATTCATAATAAAAATTACAAAAAAACATCGTGTACGATCAGATTATCTTGTCGAACAGTCCGTGTGTTTAGCAGGAACCTTAGACATAACATATTTTGATATATGTACTAACGGAAAGAGGACAGACTTTTTGTCATTGTACCACTCATTGAAATTTGCCAAAAACTTTTCCATAAGAAATTCATAGCATGGCTTCATCTATAAATCTGTGGCAAATGCAGGTGATTTGGAATGCGTTCCGTTACATGCATTATTGAGACGAGTAACATGAATACAGTTATGGTACAAATCAAATTATTTTGCGAATTTTTATTATAATTGTGTTGGTTGCGATAAATCAGTGCCGAAAAATTCTCTATTTTCTTGTGTTATGATTGTTTTTTTTCGATTTGTTGGGTTTTGTGCGCAGCGATCTGCCGAGCGACGAACATTCAACGGTGCTGTTGCTGGGAGTCACCAGGATACCGACCTCGCCGGTGCCGGCACGCCGTCCCTGCTCCTTACCACTCACCAACCCTTTTCCCTATCCCAATCATCATCATCATAATCATCGTCAGCCACCATCATGGCAACAACAACCACCACCACCTCAACAACCTCAACAACCTCAACAACGATGTACTACTACTACTAATACGGCACCCACATACGACACTGACTCATACCACAACAACGCCGCTGTTGTTACAAACATACCGCACGCGACATGTTCTAGTGGCGGCGACTCGACTAACAACACACCCCTATCGATATCTTCCTCCACCTCCTCCACCACCACCTCCACCTCTTCTTCCACGACGACCACCAACACCACTAACAATCATATGGATCGTTCAGTTGATTCAATTGGGACGTGTTCACTCGACGTGGACGTCTCGGTCGATCTTACAGGTAGAGTTATATGTTTTAGAAAAAACAAAAAAACTTGTATTTTTTTACAAATTATTGTGTTGCCGGTGTTTATTTGGAAGGATTTAGTTTTTGATGTATGTATGTACAATATTATTACTTTCTTTTATTGCATGGGATAATTAATTACCACACACAAACACAAATTTGAGCGGACACTATATATATATATATATAGTTGCTATAATATTAACACATTATTATTATTAGCTTTGCTTTTCTTAATCCATTAGCGCTGGTCTATGATGAATCAGAATCGGATATTTTGGATAATTTACTTAAAACTTTGTTGTATAAATCAATTTTCCTTTTCTTTTTCTTTCAATTGTTTTTCCAATTTGTTGTATTGCTAACATGACTACACATATTTATTATGTAGCTAGGCAATTACTCACTTTTTTTCTAATTATTTTCGCATGTAGTTATGTTTATTTTTTTCTCGCAACGAAAACAATTATCGATTATTTCACGAAACAAATGTATAGCAGCGTAGAGCGATTTGTTTCGCTACAAAACATACGCTCAAATAACAATAATCAAACGACGTAGTAGTAGGAGTAGTAATATACATAGTACGATGGTTCGTACAAAAAAGAGGCAGCGAAATATTTGTTTTTTAAGTTTATGTATAGCTGCGATGCATGACGACGAAAGTACAAGAAATACATTATTGTTATTATTATTATTGTTATTATTATTATTGTTATTATTATTATTATTATTATTAGTTGTATACAGCGTGCGCGAAAGATTTTAGAAAGAGAGCGAACGCTTACATAATTTTTGTTTTTAAATATTATTTATGCACGCCATCTATAAATACACATCACTCACATACATACACAATATCATTATATAAATTAATTGCACATTTGAATGGCAATTTTATTATAATGTCGAATACTACGTAAGCATAGCAATTAATATTTTAGTTTTTAATTTATGCGGCTGGGAATCGAATTGGATTCGCTGCAAAATTATAGTTATTTGTGTGCAGGACGAATATTTATACTTTGCTCTTTAAAATGTCATTTTAATAAATGTCATTATGATGTTTCAGTTAAATGATTGATTACTATCACATTTTGTTTTATTCGATAGTGTATCAGTACGTCTTGTACATACAGTGTTCGCATCAACACACATCAGTAATAAAATTGATGCGACTAATACATTTTTCACTCAAGCTATTTTAAAGGCATTACACGATGGATTTGTCAAAATTACCAAGTTTAGCAACGTTTGTGCAAAAAATATTGTACATACTTCGTGAGTTTTTTTCCAATTTTATAAATATTATTTTGATTATAAAAATAAATGTTTACAAAATGATTCAATAATGTCGCGTTTTGTTGCATGTTTGATTCGAATCGATTGTAAATAAAATCATTCTGTTTCAACTGAGCATCAATGTTTTTTTAAGGACATATACGAGGATACTCCCAGAAGTACTTACCTTGCGAAACATATACTATATATGATGTAATTGTTTAAACCAAATAAGTGTTTTTCAACGACCTCTTTTATAAAAGTTAAGTTTTAAGTTTTATGACGATACATTAATTAATATTTATTTGAGACTCCAAACTACAGACTCCACGTCTTCATTTTTGATCATTTTTTTACACTGGGTCATTTCAACAATTTTGGGAAAAGAAAGTATTCCAAGGAGGTTAAATTTTACAAATAGAATGTTTAAAGAAACATGAACGTTTCAAATAAAATTATTATTTCACATTGTTACGAATATTTTTTCTCATGTTTATAAAATCTCTGAAACCATTAATATTGATGGCTCTCAAACAAATAATTGTTAATGAATTGTTTAAAATTTAAAACTTAAATTTTATAAGAGTGGTATTTGAATTACCGATACAAATTTGTTTTAGAGAATTACGCGATATGTACGTTTGACCAGGCACTTCTTGGACAAACTGTCGTATATTTCGCTAATATCAATGCGTGTCAGCATTGCAAAGCAAATTGCCACAAAATATAAACTTATTTTACCGACATATTGAAGGTGTAATCAAGATTAATTGTATTAAGACATTTTCTCAGAAATTTAACAAATTTGCACATTTGTAAATAACTCATAGAAGTGACAATTTGATTAAGATCTCTTGCAGTTTCATTTAACGTATGCATCAGTAGGTCTTCTATTGATGCGAGTAATAATCTGTTTGTTATTAATATTTCAAAATCATATGTCTATCAATATTAATTTTAGAAATATCTTGAGTGTTAAGTGATTTGATATAGGTTGTACAAAAATGTATTGTATAATTTGTGCAAGTGACTTTACGGCCCTATTCCATTCCTTCCTGCCGTGATTTGTCACTTTTGTCACTGATTACATAAATAACTATTAATCAACGCTTGTTAGATGAGTTTTGCAACCGTACGGTGTAGTAATAATGCATTTTTGGTTGTGTTTTTAAACAACTTTCCTTTTTTTTCTTTTTAATACATCCGAATTTGGCGTTTCCAAATTTGCTGCTGGTTTTTGTATTCGAAACACTCTAAAGATTAATTAAATAAGATAGTGAACGAATTAGATTATATAAGTATCGTAGATGCAATTTAATATTATTCGTCCTGTACACTACACGCCGATGAGAAATTTGAATAATTTATGTTTTATATATGGTAGTGGTAGTAGTAGTAGTAGTAGTAGTAGCCAGAAGCAGCGTACACATATAGTTACATACGTTGGCATTTAATAATGAACATAATTACCATCTTTTAAAATCGTTTACTTTAAATAAACAATCCATTCGATTAGAACAAAAACTGTGTAATATTGCATCAACAAAATTGCTATGGTTGCTTCAGAATCTTGCAAAACGAAAAATTTTTGCATGATATTTGAAGTTACACAATGTGATTACATATTATTAGCGCATTTTCCACCTAATACATACGCGGTTAACTAATCCAAGTTTTCTTTTTGTAGAATGGTCTGAAAACTCCTCCACCGGCACGTTGCGTAGCGTCAGTCTGAAAAGTCCCCAACAACCAACGACAACGGTATCGAACGATATACGTTTACCCTCCTATTTGAGTTTGGCGTGCACGGTGAATGGATATTCGACGATCACCAACTACGATCCGGAGCGTTTAGCGAAGTCTAGGGATAGTTCGCCGCATCGTTACACCACCTCCGAAAACAATGCGCCCGATAATCATCTAACCTATGCGATACATAACAATCTACTTTCGCCACCCAATTTAGTACCGCTACCCCCTTTGAATTTACATCATAATAATAAGAAAACGAAGAATAACAAACACGAGATGGCAGAACAAATTACGACCCAACATCGGCATCAGGAGTTTTATACGAAATCATCGACGTTTACCACTAGTTTCATTACCAATGGAAAGGATGCGGTGGATGCATGCTTGGAAACGAGTAAATATCATCATCGTAATGGCCAGACACCAAAATATGTGTCAGAAGAGACGAAATCGTTTATACAGCAGCGCGTTGAGCGTTTATATGGACCAGGCGCGCTTGCTCAAGGCTTTTTTGTAACAAAACGCCAACAGAGTCGTAGCTTTAACATCGATAGCAAGCATGAAACTTCAGCGACGTTTGAACATCATCAGCACTCCAAGTCGATGCTGGAAGGTGATGCTGCTGATACATATATGCGACAAAGCGCTAGTAGTCCGGCGTTGCCCGTACTGCGCCATCTCACACCCGAATTTCGCGCCCAGCTGCCGATTATGAGTCCGCGTAAAGGTGGCTGCGGTGGTACCGGTCCCGATAGTTCCTCCCTGTCGAAGAGCAGCACCGTACCGGTGCTAAAAGACGAAGTCAACGGTCATGCATCACAAAATAATAACAATAACAACAATGTTATAGTGGTTGCGAAGACGAATGGTTGCCGTCCGCCGAAAAACGAAGTCAATCTGATCAAGGATGATAAAGAAGTAGAGAGTAGTGGTGAGTAAATTGTTATTTTTTTAACATGATCTAGTTAAACGTCTTAAATCAGAAAAGGGCATTATGTTGATCGCCAAGATATTTTGTAGTGATTGTTTTTACTGAGATCCTACACCAGTGTTTCCCAACATGGAGACAACGCTCCACAGGACACAATTTGACTGATAATTTAATACTGGTCCCAAAAAAAGCAGCTTTCGTTTCTTAAACAAGTTTAGAAAAAAAACTTAATATTATTTCACTAATTTCTTACTAATCGGATTGAATTTCTTTTATTAATTATTTAATTTGTGAATTATAAAACTTATATATTCAGTGCATTTCATTCAAAAGTATACATATTATGATATAAATATTTTTTGCGAACTACTAGTAATAGTAGATACAATTAATACTATAATAGTGTAAAGCAAATACGTGAAAAAAAGATGAAATTTAAATTTTACAGTCTGTAGTATCTTTTATCTCTGCGGACCACCAAAATTTCCTTTCGAACCAGCGGTTGAGATACACTGATATAAACTACGCAGCTTTTATTTTTTATTAGTATCTAACGAGATTCTTAAATATTCAATTTCGAATGCATTTTGCTTGCGTCGGAAAAATTTTGACGAATTTTTTTCGATTTTTTTTTAGATTTTTAACATTTTCCATGCACATAAGGCTTTGTATAAAAATGTTCAAAAAAACTAGAAATTTGAAGTTCTACTCGATTTTCTAGCTAAAACAATTAATGGAAAATGCCGAAGATTAAAGAAAAAGCAATGAAGTAAACGCAAAATTTTCCAGGTGCACAGAAAAATCTATCCCAAAATTAAATGTTTGCGAATTTCTTGGAGACATCTGTAACATTTAAAAGAATAAAAAATATATTGGAAAACAGCGCGTAAGAAAATAATACGTTTATTATCTGATGTTTTCAACAGTCCCTGATAGTTTTTCGAATATTCAGCTTTATAATTTTTTGTGACTGAAGTTATTGTAATAAAATATTTGGAAAAAGAGATATAATATCTAATGCAAGAGTTAAGAAGAGAAAAATAATTTTAATTTGCGGGGGAGATCGCATCACTCATTCGAGAAAATGAAAAGTTGTTCATATCCATAAAAAAATATTTATTGGAATGCGTTTGTATTGTTTTGTTTATTAATCAACATGTTCCGAAACGTCAATTGTCAAATGATTTTTTAAATAAATGTGTCAATGGAATTTTGACCACTTCTACAATAATTTTTATACCGACGATTAATGTGAAAATTGCTTTGAAAATACGCACGCCTAGCAGATAGAAAATTTTAGTGCCGATCTATAAAAGAAACAATGACTAAAAGTGAGCGATTAGTAGTAATCAAAATACAACAACAATAATATGAGTGATACACAATTGTATAATTCCGCTCCTCCAAAACGCGCCATATTATTGCATAACAACATCCATCATTTCACTTCATTCAATAATAATAACTATATAAATAATTGGATGATGTGTGGCTGTTGTAATCGTTGGACAATTTTATTTTTATTTTTTTTTCTTGTTTGTTTTAGATGTAAAAGATGGCCACTATTTTTTGAACGTGTTGGAGACTGAAACGCAACGTTTGCTAGCGTTGGCCGACAAGGCCGAGGAGGAACTGCACAAGGAGGGTTTGAGTGAAGATGCCAAAGGATTTTTGCGTTCCGCTTCCGGGAAAGCGAAACTGCTAGTATCACAGAAGATGCAACAATTTAAGGGGCTGTGTACAAATAATATTACACAAGTAGGTTAAAACCATTTTTTTCTTTTACGCACCCAAATTAATTGATTGTAATTGTTTTGTTGTTTTTATTTCTAGAATGACGGAGACGAATTTCCGACGACAAACGAAGATTTACAAGGTTTCTGGGATATGGTCATGTTGCAGGTCGATCAAGTTGATGCATTATTTAAAGAGTTAGATGTGTTAAGAGCAAATAATTGGATCGAAGTGGTATGTGGCAAACTCGATAAATAACTTTAATAAAATATATCAATTATAACCGAAAATAGTTGCTATATTTTACATCAATTCTCTTTCGAAATTAGTTTCCACATTTAAAAAGCGGTATCTTACTAAAGATATTTTTTAATTTTAAGAAGAATACATTATACACATAATATTTATTTTTCATCGAAAATTTTAACGCGTTAAGTATTATGAGACTGTCGACAAGAGTCCTAATTTTTCAAAACGAATATTGTTTGATCAAAAGATTTAAGATCATATATCTTTGCATAAAAATCGTTCGTCACTTTATTTCTGTTGTATTTTGTATCTGGTGCTCAAATTCCCGAATGAATGGGCGTATGTGACTTATAGTGTATCTGGCTCCACAAGTCTGTGCTTTTTGCAGAATATCATATATACCTCACACATATTAACAAGATTTTTTTTTCATTAAAAAAGTAATTCAATTATTGCTAAATTGTTTGGTGCCAGAAACGTACAATAAGCGACAATTGAAGACAAATTGTAGTTGTTTTATAAAAATAATGTAAGAATATTTTTGTAATCCTGGGACATTCATTGTGAACGTATTTAAATTGTGAAGCGAAAACTGCAAAACGAATGCATGCGTACAAAAGTGACATATGTCACCAAATTTTAAAGATTGAGATATTGTGTGTAGTCTTATATTACTAATTATAAAACAGTTTTCTTGGAGTTTCTGAAACTTTTAAATCTTTTCATAGGCACTCATTTATAAGAATTGAGTTCCAGATATTTTGCAATAGATAAATTTACTTGCAATAATGATTATTAAATTTTTCACATCTTTTCATTACTGTTTGTTGTTTTAAAAGCATTTTCAATATTCTTTGCAAATATATAAATCTAAAACAAAATGTAATGTGTTTAGATAAAGTTGTAGGTATTTATTTCTGAATTTATTGAAACATGTGAATCATGTTGAAAGAAATTAATTAAATTGCCCTTTTTCTATCTAAGAATCTAGGCAAGGGATTGGCTACATTTCATATATACTGGGTTTTGGCTATAGGTCTTGAATTTGGATTGCAACTTATATAAATATGAAACCTAAAATTATATTTTTTCACTACTCTGTTTTTCATTGGAAGATTTAAATCTTTTAACTTACCAAAATGCGCCTTCGATTGCAAATCGTTACAAATCTAAACGATGTGTGAGTGGGATGAAAAATAACCCGCGGGTTGGTGATTGTTCACCTTTGATTTCGATCAGGCGTAGGCTACTTTTTCTACAAATATCGCAGGTCAAACTAAAGCGATAAATTTGACTGGCGACCAAACTTTGTCAAAGATTTTTATACAGTAATACAATCAAATGTGTAATATGCATTTTTACTATTTCATAAAAAAATACATTTCCTTTAAGTGCCGGATTTAGTTAATTAATCAGACAATAATAAATTGCGTAATTAGTTATAGAGGTTGTTTACCGTTGACCTAGACATTCATTTGAAATGTAGTGTAACTATTATCGGAGACAAAGTTAAGTTTATTACATTCTAATTTGATCTATTTGTGTTTTAGAAAAGTGGTGATGTCCCTGATAAAGCAACAACATTGAATCAATCTGGTGGCCGATTCGTACGCAAAGCGATGCCTGCGAGAGCGAAAAGCGCCGGCGCGGAGGAAGCGCGCAAAAAACGCGAAGCGCAACGCAAACAAATGCTTGAGGATCGTAGAAAAGCGATGCGCCAACAAAATCAAGTGCCCAGGCAAAGTATTGAAATATTTGTGCCTGAATCTAGTTAAAATTTTGCTGCAATTTAATTTTTTTCCTCATTTTTTTTTATTTTCTATATTGATTATTTTTTATTAACTTTTACAATGTTCTTTTTAAGAATATAATTATGCGAAATACGAAAAAATACAAAATAACTAATTTTTAAATGTTGATAATGACGGAATCATTTTAGTGAAGGTACGAGCTTTTTGGAATAGATGCTGGCTGGCTGGCTGGTGTGCATTTTATGGCGACCATCTAATCATATAAAATAATTGTTTCATTAATTGAAAAATAAGTTGAGCAAGCAATTTTTTATATATTTATAGCGTATTTAAATTTTTTGTAACTATAATAGCATATTTATATTTTACATATACATATATACATATTATTTATATTAAACAGAAAAATTGCGGAAGATGTTTTATTATAAATTATATTATATAAGAAATGACAAAGATTTTAATTAGAGATTATTATGGAAGTATATATTATAAAAACGTATTTTTCTATTAGAAAAATTTTTGCTAAAAAAACGAAGCGCAGTACTTTATTCACAACTTATTTATTTCTTTTTTATGTTCGAAACAATATGAAACGATTTTAGTTGAGAATGCGGCGAGCTGTGAGTTTGTATTTTATAATTAAGTGCGTTTGTTTTTTTTTAATATTTATTGTACACTTCTACACCTGAAACTGTTTAATTTTTAGAAATTGTAAAGTAAAAGACAAAAACTAATGAATCTAATTTGCATTGTGAAAAACACTAAAGACTGAGTCACATTTATTTCTATCTGTCTTGTCTGTCTGTCTGTATCTTATTTTGTGTATTTTATTTAGTCGATCGTTGTAAAATTCATATTATTTGAAAAAGTTGTTTCAAACATTCCCAATGGTAGTTTGGAGGGTGCTTTTTTCATATAGTTATGAATGCAATAGATCTGTTTCTTCTTTTTTTTTAAATTATTAACTTAAGAATTAGATCTAATAATTTAATACTTTGTTATAAATCTTATATTTAATGTTATTATTTTTTTGTTAAATTACAGCCTTAACGTACTGTTAACCACTCATAGACAACCTTTCGATTTAGTAATTAACCCTGCAACAAAACTGATTTAATCATGTTTATTTCAATTAAAAATGATATTCAATAAAATTCATTATTATATGTTTTTTCTAGTTATTTTTTCAAATATTTACTCATTTAGAAAATGTTTTTTTTTTTGCAAGCATAATGCCAACTTGGCCGAAGTTTTATTCAGAGGAAGGATTATTAAATTAGTTGGGGATGCGAATGTAAATTTAATTTTTTTATTATACTTCTGTTAATTCGATACAATTGTGTAATGTAGACAGAATTAGTCTTTGAGGTTTATGTGAATGGTTATATGATCTGTTCGACGATGGACTGGAATTACAATTTGCTAAGTTCGATTTACAATTCGAAGAGAAATGATTGCGTTGACTGGGTTGAGCCTAGCTTTTCCGCGGGATTCTATCACAGCATAATTTAACATACCCTGGCTTTTATAACACACATTTACAAATAATTTAAGTCTTTTTCGCTATTGTATTAAAATTTGTTCGTAGTTCTTATAAAAGCCGAGCTAACTTAACAAAACTTCAGTTCAGCCATTTTTTGATAGAGGTCTAACGTATCGCACCCTTCAGCACGCTTACTGAAGAAGTGGCACAAGTGGACACAATTCAAAAATGTCAATTTCAGATTATCCTCATTCTAAATTGTTTTTGATGAATGGGACCCATTATTTTTAGCTCTACATCATTCGCCAAATAAGATGACTTGGTTAAGTTCGGGACTTTGTAGTTTAAATAAAAAAGGTTTTATTTATTTTTGTAACCACATTTCAATATTTAGATTTGTTAGTATTTGTTTATAGTTTAACAGTTATGAACTAAAAACGATTTAAAAATGAATATTATGTAAGTACAATTAAAGTAACAATTAACTACTATGAATAACAAAATAATAATGAAACTCTGGAAAACCTAATTACTATTTATCTATTTAGGGATTGTTGTATCAGCAACATTCCTAGGAAATACATATTTCCTAGAAGAATAGACAATAAGCTACGCAAAATAGATATGAAAGGATATATGTTGGACATGCATATAACTACTTTTTCTTTTTTGCAATATCATATTTTAAGTTATGCTATGCCATTTCACACATTGATATACCATAAAAACTGTTTTTCTCTTTCTAGTGCAAACTATCATACTGAAAAACTGAGCTTTTCTTAAAAGGCGCATAATTCCTTAGATTTGGAATCTATTAAACCAAAAAACAAAATTTTGAGCTGGCACTTCTGCAGTAAGTGTACGATATGAAAAAAATATTTGATTGGGGGATCTTAAATAGTACACAATTAAGTGGACGTTATCCACCAAAGGGTGACCTGCAGTTGGCGATCTTGGCATTACCTTGGACATATCAGTTGCTAGAACTTTATGTTTTTGCTTCTAAACAACATTCAATAGATAAAGTTTGATTGGTAAAACGATAATCTTTTTATTTTTATCATTTGGAATTCTATGTAAGTAGACATATACACAGATATCCAAAAATTGTTATAATGCTCACTAACGCCACGGTCTTGCCCTGCGGTACATTAATCGATATCTTGCGCAACACAGTTCGTTCGGGTAGATATCCAAATGTCACATGGCTAAATTTAGTTGCACCGTGCTTGATTACTGACGACTGTGCATTGGGTGCATCAATCACGTCCTGTTCTTCCTTTAGCAAATCGAACATGTTCTCCATGTCGACAAAGTTCTTCTGAATCGCCCTATAAAGAATAACAATGGATGAAAGTTTTGTTACAACGTAGAAAATAAATAAATTCAAGTCAGAGCACAGTTTTGTCATTTTAGAGTGTTTTTTAATATTAGGGTATATTACAATAAGCTGGTCTAACTAATTTAGATTAAATAAAAAAGTTTCGTTACTAATGTTAAGAGAAGGTGGCAAACAAGAGATAGTTGATCCGAACCATCTCATGCATTTTTCTAGCAACTTTTAGCCTCCCAGTGAAACACACCTAATTGATATGATATGCCGTAGATCCGTTCCTCAATAAACTAAATCAATATAACTTTATTTTTAATGTGATTGTAAAATCAAATGCTCTACGGCAAAATGCATAATTTAATTATTAATTTAAGTGGAAAATCAAAGTAAAGAAACTGCTTTAGTTGCATAAAACTTTAAAATGAAGAAGGCAAAAAGATTATTTCTTAACATTCGTATAAATCAAAAATTAATATCTTAAATGTTCCAAATATTGATGGGTTTATAGAACATATAGAACATCATAAAAGCTTTACCGCCCACTAATGAGGGGTAGAACCATTGTGCTAAACATATAGTTTCATCAAAGAACTGAACGAAAGTTATCCTAAAATGGCCAGAGACATCAAATTTATGTCACTGACCTATAGTGGGTGCCGAACCAGTTGAGAGGCGTATACAATTGCACAATATAGCTGGCAAACAGTATATAATCGCCAACGGTGAGTCCTTCCTTTTCAACAACCATATGCAGACAGAGCAAACTGCCGGCGAGCAGTCCGCCGCAAATTAATATATTCTGAACCGTGTTCAGTATGTTGAGTGTAATGATCGACTTCCATTCCTCCTTTTGATAGTTGAAGATCGCTTCCTGGTAGGCGTCCACCTCAAATTGTTCGGCGCCACAGTACTTCACCGTTTCGAAATTGAAGAGCGAATCCATACTGCGCGCTCGCGCCGCATTATCGGCAAGATGCATCTTGCGCTGATACTTTGTACGCCACTCGGTGATGGCAATGGTGAGCACTATAAATCAACATTATCACTTAATTAATCATCCATCATATGTTAACTTTTAGTCATACAATTTGTTTTAAGAATCGTAAAAATTTAAATGCTTGTAAAAAAGGGGATAGATAGTTTGAAAGCTTCGAGAGAGTGCAAAATTTTAATGAATAATCAAGATGAACTTAAAGATTGCATTTGTATTGACTTATTCTTTTAAATTTATTTAGTATTAATTTTGTTTATTATTTATTATTTCATTATGTTTATAATTTTTGCTGTTGTTTATAAATAAGATTCTTTGATCACAATTAGTCCTAATTATGACCAAACAGTACAAAAAATATTTTATAAATACTTATATCCGTGTACCTTTACTAAAAGTTAATACTAAATACTATCCAAGCCCTCTAATGTGACCATCGATTTGCTACGTACCAATATACAGAATCACCGTAGTGAAGACGATAAGCCCGAACCATGCATTAAATGCGCTCACAAAAAAGATGCATGCCACAGCAATGTCGATCAGCATCGATACAATGGAGAATATGATGTAGTTTAGTAGATTATTGATGCTATCTGCGCCGCGATCCATCACCCGTAATACCTCCCCGGTCTTGCGACTCAAGTGCCAACGCAATGATAAGCTGTGTAGCTGGCGAAACAGTTCCACCTGCAAGCAAAAAATACATCAATTTATTAATAGCAAAGAATTATAACTCCACGAATATATTAGGTGGGTTCCGAATTCCGATATCATATATTTGAAGTAGAGATGTGCAAATGTAAATAATAAGTTATAGTACGTATCCTATAAAATCTGAAATCACTTGATCCTGACAGCCTACCATTATAAGTTTGGGATGCCAGTGGGTCTCATGTAGGTACTTATGAGAACCATTATTGGTAGTGGATAGAAGTGAAATCATTTGGATGGATTAGGGATTGCAAATACCAATTTGAGAGTAATTGGGGTGGTGGGAATAGATATTTAATCCCATGTATATCTTTAATTTAGAGCATATGTATACACCTGTCCACGTAAATGTCCCTATGCACGTTCATACATATGTAATGTAATATAATGTAATGTAATAATCGGAATCCGCTTTCATCACATAGCTAAATACTATTTTCATTTCACTAAATTCTAACCTAAAATAAATACCTCAATCTCCTTTGTCGTATACTGCTGTATGGGAATCCAAAGAAACGAGCGTAGGTTGTTTAAAAAGCCCATACCTCCCGTGCCACTACCTTGCAAAAACTTGAAGCCAACGTAGGTGAGGATCCAATCCCATCGGAACAATATCGGCGAAATGGTCATGCTGTCGACGATCAACTTATTGTAGATGGGTACGAATAGATTGATCGCCCGACCGCCGATCAGCAGTGCGATGCAGATAAAGAGTCGCAACTGTAGGCCGATGTTCTTGCGTGGCCAGATGAACGTTGCGAGGAGACTTATCTTCGCCATGTATTCAAAAATGTAGTATAAGATAAAATGTGTTGTAAAATGTCAGATTTGTAAATGATAAAACAAATGAAGATCAATCTCGACGGAAACGATTTATATATTGTGCCCAAGCCTACTTTCTACTTTTTGAAAAAAATGTAAGCAAAAAGTTGTTAGATTTTTAACGATTGTTATTCTCGATATACTTCCGCACAAATTCGATTAAAAACTTACGTTTTATTGATATATGTCAAAAAAAGTAATTGAAAATGTCAGAAAGATTTAAGAATAAAGTATTGCTAACCTGGCTTTTGGTGAATATGCCAGGAACATTTAAGAATACAGTATTGCCAACCTCACTAAAGGGAGCTTTAACTAATCTCGAAATTAAATTGAGAATTGCACTCTGATATTTTTAAACCAATAGGCGAGCTCTATTTATACGACATGATACCGAATTATTGGATAATTTGAAATTGACGGTTGGTCAAAAAAATTTCAGCGATAATTTTTTTTCAATTCTGCCAATGTCAAATAATCAAACTCTTTGGTGTCATATGGTACAATCTGAGCTACAAATGTTGGCAATTGTGTAATAAGGGTAATAAGTTTTAAGTCTCAGAGAGAAAAACAATATTGTAAGTATTGAGTGTCATTTCATCATCGTGCAATTCTCTAATCGAATACCATTCGGGCTCGAGGAATTATCATATAATTTCAATAAATGTCAAATCTCTCTTGTCTGATAAATGGGCCTTTTCAGATAGTCGAGATTTGACATTTGTTAAATTATCCGATAATCACCGATAATTCACCTCGCACTTATGGTATTATATATAATTAATAAATTGAAAAATTTATGCCATTTAATGGCACCTTTAATGTAATGCCGTCTTTAGTTAATGGACAATTAGCGATTTGATCATGAAATCAGTCCTTAAGGGCACCCGGGGTATCTATAAAAAATAGTTTAGATCACTTATATTTAAAATGCAAATATCTCTGAAACCGTATATTAGATTGCTATATTGCTTAAATAGTCTATAAATAGAAGAGTTTTACAATGCACTGACATATTGACTTTTTGTATCACATCCTCAGGTATTATTAAAAAAGGAAAATAAAATTGAACTATTTTGAACTTGGAAGTTAAGTTTTGAGAAAACTAATTATGACATTGACTTAAGGATACGGTACCCCTGAAAAGTAGTTCAAGGCACTTATTTTTAAAATGTAAATATTTCTGAAACTGTATATTAGATTATTATATTGTTTAAATATTCCATACATAGAAGGGTTTTACAATGCACTGACATATTGTCTTTTTATATCATATCCTTAGGTACTATTAAAAAAGGAAGATAAAATTGCACTATTTTGAACTTAGAAGATAATTTTCTCAGAAACTAATTATGATATTGACTTAAATCAAACGATTTTGATCTTATAATAATGCAAACTAGGATCTAATATCCTTTGATGTTATTAAATCATTTTCTCATAAAAGGACCCCGCACACAACACTGTGATATTGGACCTCACTGAACTCTACTGCAATTTGGAAATGTTATAAGTCATGACCTCCTAAACAAA
>JARJDW010003394.1:0-12393 GCA_030264715.1 Adinopsis sp. GC000173
TGGATTTCGCTATACTACATCGCAATTTTTGCATTTTTCTTCATTGATTTTCGTTATTTTCTATCAAAACATTAAGGATTTTCACCAAAATTGTTGAGAAAACAAACAGAACGCAGTCCTTTTCTATTTTTAATGGAAGATGCCAAAGATCAAAGAAAGTAATAAGAATTTCTCAACGCAAAGAAAAATCTATCCAAAATTTAATTCGTAAAGACGTTAAACGGTAAATTTAAGACAACTAGGTGAAAATGAGTATCTTAGTAAGTATAGTTAGTAAAATTTTTAAAATTCTCAAAATTTGCAAACAGATGCCGATGAAACACGTGATGCCTCTCGTTTTAGAGCAATACAATTTTTGAACTGAAATATTTGACGATAAATGGTCACATCCGATACACTCTACGTCTAATTACTTGTAATTTTACACGAAATTTTATCTATCAACCTACTTAAATAGTATCAACGCTTTTCGCAGTTCCTGAAACGCCGTCGATATAATGATTTGTGCAGCCGGCACCGCGATTATCGATGCATCGCAAGGGATCGGCTCTCGTGTCATGTTTTTACTATTGTCTTAGCACACACACACAGATACACTGAGATGATTAATTAATAACTAACTACTACAACCCAAATATTAAATAAGAAATTGCGAATGTGTTTTTTTATAAGTCGCGTCTCGCACGAGTACAAAACCACTACTGACTTAATAATCAAAGAAGCAATGCGGAGAATTCCATATAGAAAAAAAAACAGCAACAACAACGGCGACGAAAGAGAAACACCTACATCCCTACACAACAAACATTCAATAACGACACACGCATGGAATTCTAAAAAACAAAAAAATAAAATTAATAGTGGGATGTTATAAACAACACATACACACACACATATATACAACAATATAATCTAAAATAGTTATAAATTAAATTGTTTTTTAATTGAATTATGTAATAGTAACACACTATACACACAACACAATCAATTAATTATACTATGTTGGTATTTTTTTGCTTACTCGCTTTGCTCCCATGTTCGACTCCAACTTACACGCCTTCGTATTGCTTTAAAATATCCCATAATTATTTGCAATCAATTATGCGTTGTTGTGTTCAATAACAAACCGAAAAAAAAATTAACTAAACGCATTCAAATACTATTATACACATAATAAGTTTTAAAAAAATATATAAATCAGAGTTGTTTCGTAATCGGCAACACAACAATTCAACATCTATTTTTATACTGATTGTAAATTCAACAATACGCGACAAAAAATAATAATAATATGTACTATACAAGATAGAGATGATGATAAAAACGCGTTTTTATCGTTTTATGTATTTTTTCAACGACGTCATCGTTTTTCAATTATTTTTCAGCGCAAATAATATTGTCTTTGCCGATTAACGTCGTGCCGTTAATGAGTTTGATAAATTTGTTAATAAACAAAACAGCATTTTTTATACAAGCATAGCCTCAAAGCGCAGCAACATCTATCTCTATATATGTGTACGTGTGTGTGTTTATGTGTGGTTTTTTCAAAAAGAAAAAAATTCAAAATGAAATTTTATTGGATGATGCAACCTTGTAGGAGGCTATTTTTCCTATATACACACACATATACATACATATATATATACATATATTGTATTATATATTTGTTGTTGCACCTTGAAACACTGGCGACATTGAAAAATCACGACTTGAATAATATTAAACAAAGTTACACATTTATTCAATATCGGTACCGTGTATATAAATTATAATAATAATGATAATCATAAAATTCACGGCGTTTAACAAAAATTGATGCGCGTTTTAAAGCGTGCGCACTTTCGCTTTTGTTCAAATGTATCTATATGTGAATATGTTTTATATAGAATAATTTATATCAAGTAAATTGTTCACTTTTTTACGGTATTTGATTTTAACGATACTATTATGATTTGTGTATGTGTATATATGTGTGTGTGCATCGATGTGGTTTTTATTTTCGTTATTTATAGCAAAAAAAAACGCAAATTTAATTGCAGGTGTTCAAGACTATACTTTCCCAATTTCATACAGCGCGCTTTTAGATTAGAAATTGATGCATCAAATGAAATGAGAAAATTGTAGAAAAAGAATATATAATTCTAAAACACCAGAATGTTTTAAAAAATTCAAGATATTATGTTTTATTGTAAATTTATTGCAAGGCTTTTTTGCAAATTTCATTGCACATTTTTTGAACTTTATGTAACCTTAAAATTAAAAATACAAAGGTTGTTTGAAAAATTCACGATATTAACAAAATTTTTGCATTTACGTTTTATTTTTAGTAAAATATTTAAATGAAAAGTAGTAAATGAATGTAAAAAAATATTAATCTAAAATAATTCTAGATATGTATTTTTTTGTAAATTTATTGCAAATAAAATAAAAAATTATTGCATATGACTAAAATACGAAAAATATTGTAAAAAATCATCGAAAATAAAAAGCTTGTTCACGATTTGTAAAAATAGCAAATATATCTTCACATTTTTCTAATTTTATGAAGTTTTTAAATGAAAAATTACTGCATGTGACAAAATGCGAAACATACCAAAGTAACTTAATCAAAAATAGAAGGATTATTTGGAAAAAAATCGAGAGCGGTTTGAAGAAATTCACAATACAATCATGCAGACTTTTTTCACGATTTTCAAATCTTCTAATTTCATAAAACTATTAAATTAAAAATTATTACATTCAATTAAACCCTGAAAAACAATTCACGATATTATTGTTTGTACGTGTATGTTGTACCAAATCGCAAAATTGAAGTACATGCGNCGTTTTTCATATTTTATTATAAAAATCATAAATTTAATTGCACGTTTATAAAACTTTCCCGATTTTATATAGCTTATAAATTAAAAATTGATGCATACAATTAAAATGTGAAAAACACTATGTAAATACACATGTAGGTAGACAAAAACAATAATCTTAAATACGAAAGGTTGTTTTAAAAGTTCACAACATTTTATAATCTCAATGTGTTTATTATTTCTTAGAAAAATGCAAATAATATTGCACGTCCTCAACATTTATCCATGTTGCATATAGCTTTTTAGATTAGAAATTAAATCTAATGAAAAGCATAAGAGTAGTTTGAAATATTCACCTCAAAAATCTACCCACAATTATCGAATTTTATGTAGGGAAGAATTATCTTAAGTAGCCGTGATATAAAATGAATTGAAATGATAAGGATGTATCCTTTCTTTTTACAATACGCCACGATCAACAATCAAATCGACATAATTTTATGATTACACTTTATATCACGCATTAGAAACGAGAATTTGTCTCCAGAATGCTTTTTAAACAGAATTTTATAAAAAAAGCATTTTCATGAACAAAATTCAAATGTTAAACCGAGATATTATTCAGGCAATTATGAGATTTCTTTAAAAATTGTTGTCTTGATACTCTATATTGATATACCTATTTTATACCCGGGAAACATCCTTTTTATACGGACTTTTCAAACTATCCTTGTATTTATGATGAAAACTACAAATTTTTATTTATTGCAAACATATCTCCGTTTTTCAATTATTTCCACTAGTAAATATAGCAATTGCATAACTATGACTTTAATAAATAGTCCTAGGGAGACAAATCTATAGATGTTGAATTATCTAGTTCCTTAATAAGTATGTAGAAATCTATCTGCCTTTCCACGTACTTTTCAAACCTTACTCATATTTATAAAGAATATTTAAATTGAAAATTATCTATCAACTTCGTAAAATAATAGCGATAATAAATTTAAAAATTATATCATTCATTCAGATGAATAAATTTTGGTCACATATTTGCGTTCCTTAATCACCCACATGTTTACATCAACATACAACACAACGACAAAAAAGCGTTTCCACCTACATGCAATATTTTTCTTCTTGATTCACAAAGAAAACAACAAAATCCAGTCGTGTGTGTGTTTGAAAAACAAGGTCGAAATTTATACTGAAATACTTCAGAGGTGGTATTTTTGCGCAGTATTTAGTCATTAGAAATATTTCATCAATGTTAGAGGCGCTGCAAAATGTTAAAAACGAAACGTATTCGTATAAATATTTATCAAATACAAAATGCATTCAATTGCTTTATTTCATACCTAAGGTAATATTTGCGAATTTTCTATTCAAATGTATTTATTTAATTTTAACACATATTTTTGTAATTTTAAATAAATGGAAATTCGATGTACCACTATAATATATTTGCTTACTAAATATAAATTAATTGAATTTATCTAACTATCTAATACAAATGCTAACATATTTGTGGTCCACAAACTTTATTATAATCGCACTGCCCCATATTTAATTTGAAGTTTGTCACACTGCACCCTCTACACGATATGTATAATTTTAAACTTTTAAAGTATTCTCCAGAGTACACTTTAGAAATCACTGTTATACAAGATAAATTATCGAATGTATCGTCAATTTCCTCGGGACGTTTTATACGCTTAAAATAGGTATATAACATAATATAAAAGAATTTCGAATATCGTTAGATCGAATCTTTACATCTAGATAACGTCAACAATTTGCGTTTGATGAAAAGGTGAAGGCACTGATACAATCTCGATCTAAAACCACCTGTACTATTTTAGGAAGAGAATTCAAGCATATGAAGCGTTCCGGACCAGAGGGACAAACTCAACAACATGAAAGTTGGCAGAAAAATATAGATTGGATATATTAATCGAAATTTAAATCGAAAGCTTCGTTCTTATTCTGATCAGATTTGATTTAATATGAATTTTTTTATTAATTGTTTATTTGTTGAGTTTGCCCCCTTATAGTTTTGAACGCCTCATATTATAATAAATGAATGTTTAAATGCAGAAGTTTAAACTTCCAACCTCTTTTAAAAACAATACTTCCAAAATCTAGTTTGAATATTCTGGTGTGTTTCGCTAAGGCACTGAATTTATTGTATTTTTCCTGTGGTGAATCGTTGTTATAAATAATCACCGACCTTCCCTAGGATATGTATATACCAAATCTGATCCAAAAATTTACATTAATTAACCACAAACATTAAAATATACACCGCATATACATAATGTAAGGTGAGACTTTGTTTCCTAAAATGGTGCTTAAAAATTTCCCACTCGTCTTTTGTTCGCATAAAAATTGTTACATAAAATAATAAATGTTGTAAATTAATCGCTATAATTAAGAGAAATAAACAAATGTGGTCTCGCTTTGTAAATGAACTAATGTTTCGAGACGTACTATTTTTTTTGAAGTCGGCTTATTCATTCTTTGGAGGTTGTCTTATATTCGTACAAATTTAATATGTTGTGCCTTTACAGATGATTGCAGCCAAGACAAATTAATAATCAAAATATTAATGTGCTGGTTACAACAAATGTAACCAAGCTGTAAACAATTTCGAGCTCTAATGGATTTTTGATCTCATCACCAGAATAATAATGATTAAATATGTATTAAAATATTTTAAAAAATCTGCTAACCACACATCCATTATATAAAACTGAAGAGAACAATTGGGGTTGTCTTATATTCGAAACAATACAATTGAAAAGTTATGAATGTGTTAGTTACTAATAAAATGAACTGCAATGCAGATTGTTGATCACACGTAAGATATAAAGTAGTAAATGAACAAACATTTCGAACTACAATGAATTTTTTGATTTCATCATCAGAATAATAAGTTTTAATAGTAAAGGAAGTCTGTTTATTTATAATCATAGCGATCAATTCACATTTATTATATAAAAGTAGATACGAAAATTAGAGAGTCGCCTTATATTCAGATAAATACAGAATGTTTACAGCCCATGGAAACGAACGCGAATTAAATTATTAATGCGGTAGTTACTAATAAAAAGCAAAACAATGCGTATTGTAGTTTAAAATATGTAACAAAGTTATAAATGAACTAACGTTAGAAGTTCTAATGCATTTTGTTTGGAACTCATCATCAGAATAATATAATTTGTAAGTGTAGTAATAACAATGAAAAACTACATTGTATTTATAATCCTAACGATTAATTAACATTTATTATATATAACTAAAAATCCGTTTTATATTCTGATAAATACAAAATATTGTGCCTTTATGACCAATTACGACAAAGACGAAGTAAGTTATTAATATGGTGGTGACTAAAAACATCCAAAACAATGCAGATTGCAGTTTAAATATCTAAAAGAACCAACGGTTCAATAACTAATGTATTTTTTGCGTTTCATTAACAAAATAACAATCATTAAATAATATAATATTGAAAGAATTCTGTTTATTTATGATCATATCGATCAATTCACATTTATAACATAAAAAGAGGCACAAAAATTAGGTGGTCGCATAAATCCAGTATGTTGTGCCTTTATAGTCTGCTGCGACAAACGCAAATTAAGTTATTAATGCGATAGCTACTAATAAAAATCGAAACAATGCATATTGTAGTCTAAATATGTGACAATGTTTTAAATGAATCAACGGTTCGAGATTTAATATGTTTTTATGGTCTCATCATCAGAATAATAATTATTAAATATCATAATTTGAAAGACTAGTAATCGAAATCTGCTAATTTATAATCATAGCAATCAATTCACATTTTTTACCTAAAACTAAATAAAGACAGAATGTTGTGCCTTTGCTACTTGTTGCGACGTAGGCGAAATAAGATACTCATGAGGTATTTGCTAATGAAAAGCAAAATATTCCACATTGTAGTTCAAATATGTAGACAAAAATATCCTTTGATATTCTATACCCCAATGACTTCCATATTTGTAGAATATTCCCATAACAAGTAAACAAGTATGTATTTAGAAAGTGGCAATGTTTATAATTGATAGTTTCAATTACGAAAAAAAAAACTTGTAGTAAGGAATGACGGTGCTAAATGCATCGTATTCATATTCGTACAACTTTCTTATGACAATCCTGTTTTTCTAATCGAATGTTTTTAATCTACGTATTTGAAAAAACAAACCTTTCCGTTGTTGGATCTGCACAATTGAGTGGATACTTCAATTCAATAATCTCCCCATTCTTCTCCTTCAACTGTCCCTGATTCTCCATGTAAAATTGCACTAGTTCGGATAGCGTAGCAAACTTTTCGCCACCGTACAGATCGTAGAAATCACCAGAATTTTGAATTTTAATATGCGTAACTTCACCATTCCGTCTGTAAATAATAATAATAATGGTACATCAATTATTATTTATTACCATCCATTATGTTATTTATAGTAATTACCTAACTGATAATGTAAAATTGCCGGGATTTGTAGAACTTGGCCTTGCTAAAAAACTACAGTCTTTACCTCTTTCCATCAACAGCTTTTCCGCATCGATTCCACTTATTGTGGGCCAAAACCATCTAAAAAGATAGGAAAAAATTGTATTCATATTCGATTCTAATGCTTCAAAATTCGCTGTTTGCTAATTTATTTATTTAGCTTTTGTCAAATCGTTTTTTTTTTCGCTTGACACATTTATTCCATTCACTAGCAACTGAAAATTGATAAATGATTGTGTTAATGTAATTATGCATTACCTTCGTGAGCTCATCTTTTATAAAAATATATATCTATTAAATTATTTATTATATTAATATTTATTTTGTTAAATAATTATTGGAAATAATTCCAATGATACAAAAGCGCCATTTTGAAATATTTGTGCAATGTCGCCACTTTAACACTATTGCATACTGCATTTTTTTATACGCAATAATTATATTTGAATAAATTTAAAAAGCACGATTTTGTTTAGATATTTGAGTAGTTTTAATAAAACATCAAGAGTTTAATTAAATTTAATGGCATTATTTGGAATTATTTATGCAAGTCAATACTTGTTTCCAATAGCAACAGTAACGCCAAACCCGAACATAAACGAGTGGCAATAGAAATTAATAAAATCTATCTCAGTTATGTTTAAAAACAATTCCTGGTGTCTTTAAATAATTTTAAGTGTTATTCACTTAAAAAAGTTAAAAAGTTAGTTTAAAATTCAATCACGATGACAGTAAGTAGATGAAATAGGAAATAATTTTTTTGCATTCAGATTTTGACAAGTTGTCACTCAAGTAAATTTTATGTTGGCATCGTTGACAGTTAATCATCTTGTCTTTTTCTATCTTAAGTTATATGTAAAGTAGTAAATTGTGACCCAGCCCTAAATAAAATAGTTAAATTTGTATGATTATTTACTATATAATTAAGCGTGTAAGTAACTTAGAATTAATCTTTGATGAAGTAAATATTTAGATGTTTGGTTTTCCCATGCGTTTGTATATAGAAAAATGGATTAATTTTGTTCAAACAAAAATTGTTTTTTTTATCGTTAACTTAAATGACGTTTACTGACGCTGAGGAATGCTAAAAATGGCAGCATAAAACATTTTTGATAATAAATTTTACAGTAAGTCCTAATGATTGAAATGTTTTAGACGTCGTTAGGATGCAGACAATTAAATGTGTAGTGGTTGGCGATGGAGCCGTTGGTAAAACATGTTTGCTTATTAGGTGAGTCAAATAACAAATGCAACAAATATTGCAATTTAAATAATTGAAACAATTATTTTCAGTTATACAACAAATAAATTTCCATCGGAGTATGTGCCGACAGTGTTTGATAATTATGCCGTCACTGTTATGATTGGAGGCGAACCATACACATTAGGATTATTCGATACTGCCGGTAAGGATTCGCAATTCACCTTCAATTTATTGCATTAAATCATTCTTGAATCCAATTAGGTCAGGAAGATTACGATCGCTTGAGGCCGCTGAGCTATCCACAAACTGATGTCTTCTTGGTGTGTTTTTCCGTCGTTAGTCCATCGTCATTTGAAAATGTCAAAGAAAAGGTAGTCAATAATCGTTGCGGTTTACACAAACTACGCAATTTCCGTTTTCTGCTTGATATCGATAATACCTTACGTTAAATTAAACGAATAATTTAACGCTTAGTTAAGCGTTAATAGCATATTTATTCGATGAATTTGAGCGAGCATTTTTTCTTTTTATTTACTATTTTGTTATTCGACGACTGTCAGCTTATTGGCTTCGTTGATTTGGAAATAAGTCAAAGCATGGCATGGGTTGATAAATTGTGTAGGTGTATATTTCAGAAATTCGAAAATGTTATCTCAAATTATTTTTTATTTGATCACTATTTGAACCGGCTTGATTAAACAATGTGGAAACTATGAAGGACGTTTTTTATGATAACGCAGTTATAAAATCTACAAACAATACTTTTGTTATTTTTTTTTAGTTGGAAAAATTCTAATGCTTGGTGGTGGATTTAACATTAGGCGGGACCTCTAAACTTTCAAGTATTATAAATAATTTATTATAATACAGTAAAAGCATAAAGTATTCCGAAAATAAGTAAAAACATTTTTGTGATAGCGCAGTTATAAAGCATACAAACAATACTTTTGATATTTTTTTAGTTGGAAAAATTCTAATGCTTAGTGGTGTGGATTTAACGTTAGGCGAGACCTCAACACATTTAAGTACTATAAATAATTTATTGTGTAAATAATTCTCACTTTACGACCAGTTATAAATTCTGACTAATTGTTTTAAAAACATAAAAGTTATATTGATTATCAATTACTTTAAATTACACATATTTGTCGTGCTTTTTTTAAATAATTATACATAAAAAAATGAGAAAATACCATGTGTTTTAATAATATGATGATTTCGCAATTATATCCGTTAATATTTGTAATAATTTGTTAAATTTTTTCACAAAATTAATGGAAGCACAGTAAAATCAATCAAAAATAGTTGGAATGAGTAAAATCAAAGAATCGACAATGAAAACTTTACACTTTTCTCCTTCATTTTGGAGTTAAAAACTGATTCGTGCCTATATTATTTATTTGTGTATTATATATTTGCTTTGTTGTTCTTGGCCTTTTAGTTTGTTTTTTTACATTTTGAAGTATTTGTTAGTGTGATTTTTCGTTAAGTTAATTATAGTAAAAGGAAATATATATATATGTGTGTATTCGAATTCTGCACGAACGGCTCGAAGCGATCGGGCGGGCCAGAACGATAAACTGAATCAATTTTGGATCAAGCAAATCCGTGAAAAAGAAAACTAAAATGCCTAACTTTAATTGTTTCTATACATGATATTTAGCCATAAATACAAAACACTAAAATCAAGCTGGAATCGTAAACTTTTCGAAGTCTAGCTAAATTGTCATACTTGTCTCTAGGCAGGACGACACTGATATACGTCTTACTTAAAATACCATAAACTACAGAATCCGCCAGAGCTAGTGCCAGATGTATTTGTTCACATTTATGTATTGGGCTGCATGCGTGCGACTTATTAAGACATCCTGCCTCGATCTGCAATGAATAATAATGATGTTTTTCATTTTCTTTTCCAGTGGGTACCGGAAATAACGCATCATTGTCAGAAAACACCATTTTTATTAGTAGGAACTCAGGTAGATTTACGTGATGATAATACGACAATTGAGAAATTGGCGAAGAACAAACAGAAACCGATTTCAGTAGAGCAGGGCGAGAAATTGGCGAAGGAACTAAAAGCGGTGAAATACGTTGAATGTTCGGCGCTGACACAAAAAGGATTAAAGAATGTATTTGATGAAGCAATTTTAGCTGCTTTAGAACCACCAGAACCAGTCAAACGCAGGAAGTGCGTCATTCTGTAAACAAGAAATAATTTTTCTAACATTAATTAATTATTGTATTCTATAAGCATTTTTTTAATTGATTAATTCATTAAAAAATGAAACTATTGGTCTTAGTGCTAACTATACAGCAGCCACTTACAAGAAAAAAACAAAAAAATACTATTTAAACATAAAAATTAATCTAAAGTTTATATACATATTGACTTATTTATATTTAAGTAAAATTTATACATTATTTAAAATGTCTATTATTGCAACTAGCTATACAATTTCATTGAAATACCAGCTTGCTAATGCTAAACAAGTTTTTACTCGTTTTTCAAATGTTTTGGGAATATGATACATACATGAAGCTTAACATTCTACAAGGTTCAAATTTCTTAAATAATGGAAGAATCGAATAACTTTCAAATTAAATCATGTCTTGCTATTTACGATTCGGTCATAGTCATAATTTATTTTGACTAGGAAGTTAAAACCGCGTATAAAATATCATTTATATTTGATGTTTTGCTGTGGAAAAACTACAGGGTGACTCATTCGGGACTGCCGATTTTTAATCATCTATATATCAGGAATGCGTAAACAGATAGTTTTGGTTGCATGCAAAATTGGGAGTGACTGCCGATTTTTAATCATCTATATATCAGGAATGCGTAAACAGATGAAGTTTTGGTTGCATGCAAAAATGGGAGTAACATTTTCAGAAACTAGAGAATATTTAAAGCGGAGCATTCTTTGGTAGTCATTCCGCGTAAATATTTTTTAATTGCAAATCGTAGACAAATTTATATTTATAGACAGTTCGTTTCAATCATTTTGGCGTGCTGCATTTTACTTTCAATGGATGTAAATGGTTAAATTATCAGTATTTTATTACAGATTTAAATAGTCGAATTTACAAGGTGTAATATATTTTCGTTTAGTTCGTTGATTGGAATTATATTTATGACATTCGTCAGATTAGTACCACCCTCCACCATGTATAACCGGATAGGATTATTATCTTGATGGCGTATTGAAGAGTCTTCTAATGACATGTATTCCATCTAGCTGGGAAACAACAGTCAAGTTGTGAATTAATTTTGTACCTTTCGATAATCTCCAGATGATTGCCCAACATGGAAGGACTGGTAGCAGAAGAATCAGGCGCGATGTTATTGAATTACAAAATATGGGCCTTAAATCCAAATCTATTCAACCACACCCTAGTTTGGAATAACATTAATAAACAAACGCAAAATCACAACAGCCGGAAACACGAATGACAAATGCAGACCGAGTAATAACTTTATCATGTTCAAAACATTTTACTATTTTACAAATTTGACAACGTTAAATAAATCCATAGTTTTTTTTTTTCAAATCGCACGTTGCAAATTTACAATACCACTCCTAAATGTATTTGGTAAACCAAGACAAACCAGCCAAAACGGCACCATCGGCAATTATAATGCCGGCATAGACATTAAAAGTTGTAGACTAAAAGAAATAGTGTAAAGAATACTACTAGTAGATGTGTGACAGAAAGTTCAGACTGATCAAAGTTTTCATTTTATTTTCAGGCATCAATGTTAACCTTCCTTTCAGAACAGTTTCATTGACCAGCTACACACCGATGGAGAAGTTATGGTCTTCCGCATATCCATTACACTTTTG
>JARJDW010003399.1:0-10690 GCA_030264715.1 Adinopsis sp. GC000173
TTAATGAAAACCTGGAGGAGTCTTTACTGAAGCTCGGGCTAGAAAATAATTATATTTTTCAGCAAGACAATGATCCAAAACACACAGCCAAGAAAAGTAAAGCTTTTTTCCGTTCCTGCCGTATTAAACAACAATAATAGAATCAACAAGAACGGCAGAGTATTACTTCAGTACATCAAGAAAAGGAACGTTGAAATATTTGGCCCAGAAGACCCAACCCATGTAAAGGACCTATAGGGTGAGAATAAACAACGTTCTATCGGAAAAGTACAAAATAAGCAACGGAGTTCCACAAGGCTCCATACTAGGCCCCATATTATTCAACATCTACATAAATGATATCCCGCAATGTGCAAACACCGAAATTATGTTATACGCGGACGACACCGCAATCATGGCGGAGAGCAACAGCTTTGACACAAATATCAGCAGAATTCAATCACACCTTAATAAAATAAATAATTTTTGTCTAAAATGGAAATTAAAAATTAATGCTGACAAAACTGAATGCATAGCATTCAGTAAAAGTTCTAGGTTGCTCACAAACAGACTGGACTGCATTACTATGGGACAGCAGATAATAAAATACACCAACAAAATTAAATATTTAGGCGTAATATATGACAATAAATGTAACTTCAATCAAAACATCGACAAAAACATTAGTAAAACCAAAAATATGATCAGAATACTTTACCCGCTGCTGTCCAGTAGGAATGCGGCCAGTCTGCAAATCAAAAAAATGATTTATAATGCTCACATCCGGCCGCTGTTAAACTATGCCATACCTGCCTGGCTAATACTAAAACATAGCAAAAGAAAGCTACATCGCTTAGAAGTAGTTCAAAATAAGCTATTACGAGCCATCACAAACGCCCCCTACAGATCTACAAATGAAAGCGTACACAAAGTAGCAGGCATACCACCGCTAAGTGATTTTAATAAAAAAATAACAAAGAAGTTCTACAACCACAGTATTTTGTACACCGATCATGTAAAAAGGCTAAAAGATAACGCAATAGTAGGAAAATGGGCATACCCAGGCGACCACCTAGAATTAAATAATGTAAATAAATTGTATGCAAATGTTAAAACACCATTAGATTAAGCATTATAACAAATGTCAATAATTCAGGTACCGAAATAACATCAAGTGAGTACAGCAGGGTTTTTTGTAATTTTTCCCTGGAGAATGTTGAAATGTAATTTCCAAAATTGTAGTAATCTGTTCTTGTAATGAGTAAATGCAATGTATAACAGTGTAACACAGTGAATAATAAAGCAGCAATGCCAGGCGTATACGTATAACTCATCAACCATTTACTGTAATTAATGTATATTATGTAAATAAATAATTTTCTAACTTATTGCTCTGACTCTTAACTTGATTTCTGTTTTAACTTCAATTATTGTGGAAGATTTATAGAGAGCGTATATAAGGAATAATAAACTACAAATATTTAAAACCATTAATTTGAGTTTAAATCATCTTCGACATCTTCACGACAACATCGTAGCTGCTTTGATGGAAAATCAATAGTTAAAGGTAATCATTGATCGATAAATTCCCAACTAAAACTCTAAATCAACAACATTGTGGATGTGCTGTGACGAGTATAATCACTAAGTCATCACCTCCAAGTTTTCCAACCTTCAAGAGCGCAGATCCAGAATTAACAAAATGAGCCTTAATGAGAACGACAATGATAACTACGATTATGACGAAATAGAAAAAGATCAGCATAATTTTTTAGACGAACAAGCCTTGGAGAACCACCAGTAACACAAGTTTTTAACATTGATAACTATTCTTCAAAACTTCCTTTTATCATAATTCCTTTTCAAAAGCTTACATTGAAATGCTAAACTATTTGCAAAATGTGGAGGTGGTAGTATAAATATCTACCCTTTCGCTAAAACTATCCAGTTTTAATAATTGTTTATTATTATTAATCATCTTCATCAACATCATCACCATGTTTGAAAAATTCAGTGCATTGTTCGCGGTATACTCCACGTTAGTGTCGGCGTTAACTCGCCTTTGCCAAAGCGGCATAAGGCAGTTATCGTTGGAGCAAGTTGAGCTGGTTTTAAACTTAGGATTCGCGCCCCAGTCTGTCTTCATAATCGATTATATCCAATACGCCTCCTCCGAAATGTTGACAAAATTAGTTGAGTCACGAAGACGACTCGACGATTTTGTAAATTTTTTGAAAACCTATGGATATCTGGAGGTAAATTCCAACACTTCAGATCTTATTGTATTAGACAAAGAAACTGTTGAAAATTCGTTAATAAATTTTCAACAATTTTATGGACTCGAGGCAAATGGGAAATTAAATAACAAAACAATAAAACTAATGCAACAACCACGTTGTAGTACTGTAATTTTGTAAATATTCATTTGAAGGTGATAATTACGTTGTTGTATTATCGAAATTGGATATCCAAAATTGCTTTTTAATTAATTATCGTGAATAAAAACTAATAAATTAAATTACATAATTGAAATGTTTTACTATGTCGATCAATTTTCATTTCAATTTGGTTAAAAATTTTAATTAATACCAACTATGTTTCTATTCGAATCGAGTTTTGGATCAATTATCATCTGCGAATGTTATTGATTGCATATTTTTTATTCTTGAGATGTCTTGCTAAGAAAAGTAATGTATGTTTTAACAATTTTAAGAAAAAAAAATGGATAAAAATCACTTTAAATATAATAACTTGAAATATGAGTAGAACACTGTTTGTATGTTTTAATTTGTATTTGTGTTAAATTATTGGTTTTTATTTAGCAATTAAAAAAACTGGAGGAAAATTGTTCTAAAGTTACTTATTTGTCTTGTGATTTTTAGAGAACATTATACAAACATCGATCTGAAATAATATAAATATAAAGCAAGATCGGCTTTTTGCGTTTATTTCTAGTTATCCCATGATTTTCAAGAAAGTTGTTTTGAAAGCAAAACAGTTTTGCACATTTTTCAGCCGATTTTCTTCCAATTTTTCCTAAAAACAACAAGGCAGATGGCATTTTTGCTCTTCCAACTTGTTTATTGTAATTGCAGAACGAGCAGGAAGATTTAATTTTAAATATTTCGTAGTTTCAGAGTTATTGGTATGAATTTATAAATAGCAAGAGGCAGAGAAAGGATGCTGCTGCTGCGTTAGATTTATTTATTTAATATAATATAATCCTGAGTGAATTGCACAGTTTGACATTTCGTTTAGGAAGTGAAGTTTGTCCACAGCATAGAGTGAAAAGATGTACAATGTAATTCCCTTTCATTCATCTCTCTTTGAGTTTTCTTGTATCTCTTCGCATAAGCGAGTTATTAATTTTTTTTATTTTCATTTTTAGGCGTTGCATAAGTTGATGCGGTTTTTCACATTGATTTGAAGGAAAAAGTTTCAGCCGAGATACCAAGGACCGTATCAAGTATTAACACAAGTAACTCCTGTTAATTATGAAGTGGAGTTTGGTCCAAAAAGGAAAAGACAACGAGATGTAGTACACGTAGAAAGAATGGGGCCGTATTATGAACAGTATAAAGATGATGCAGTAAAAACTAATTGAATTTGTGGGAATTCCAGGAGGTATTCCTATTTTGGCGGGGGGGGATGTCGCGTGTAGGCTCTGAACAGTGTCCATGTACCTGTACACTACAGGTGCAACATATACCTCCCGCCGCTCAAGAAAAAAGAAACACCTTCTGCTGGAGATGAGGTCGATGGCATAGGAATGGCAGGCACGTCCAACCAACGAACCAATCAATGAACAGTATTTGTAGACAATATAAAACAATATAAAAATAGTAAAATAATAATTACTCTTTTACACTTAAACTGTAAATATATATTTTGAGGTCCTATCGGTCCTATCGGTCCCATCGGTCCTATCCCCACCGTTCTAGTTTATAGGATGATATCGCAAAGGGAACGAACAACGTGAGAGGAAAGAAATGGTGACAGCCAAAGAGTATAAGAGAGCCCACATAGTACATACATACATCTTCCCCACGTTCCCTACCTCGAGCTTAGGCATTTTTCTTCATTTTAATAGCAGCGATTTCATCAATAAATAGCAAGGTATGCGGCGATATTATTCATTGATTTTAAACCATTTTAAAACAGCATGAGAATCGCGCCCCAGTCTGTCTTCATCATCGATTATATCCAAAACGCCTCGTCCGAAATGTTATTAGTTGAGTCGCGTAGGCGACTCGACAATTTTGTCAATTCAAATGTAGACAAGCCACAATACGCCTTGCTGATGGAAGCACTTCCACCCGGGAAGTTTACCGCACCACATGCCCGCTAACACTACAAGAGAACACAATACCTTCCCAGATTCCATTGACAATAGAACTCTTCTGGGCATGGACTTCCTGCAACAAGCCGGCATTACGTCAAGTGTTTGATACAGAACGCGACCAAATCTACCAAAAACAGGACGAAGATTTACGAAGGAAGAAAAATTACTTGCGTTAGTGGTTATGAAAAAAAGTGCGCGGACGTTTCGAACATTGAGAGGATTATTTGCGTTGCCTTCAAGGAAGACTCTGAACAAGTTTTTGGAAAAGTGCCAACTACAACCCGAAATAGATTTCAGAAGTCTTAAATTGCTGCAATCAGCATTAACTGATAAGAAATAGAACTTATGTATGTTAATTTTCGACGAGATGTCTATAATGCCTCATCTGGATTACCATCAGCCCACAGACACCGCATTTGGGGGTTTCAGGATGACGGCAAAGAACGCAGTATAAAGATTGCGACATACGTGCAAGTAAGTCTATATTTATACACTATTTATGTGGGAAGCAAGTTTAACTAAACCCTGATTTTTCCCTAGGTTTTCATACTAAAAGGATTTTTTTTAAATTGATTGCAACCAATTTATTTTAAATTTATTAATGGAACAAATCCCAGTATCGATATTAAAGATACTGTTAAATTGATTATTAAGACAGCTGTGAAATATGATGATCATGTTATGACGACTATTTGCGACCAAGCGGCAAATAACAGGTCGGCTATTTCGCAGCTTATTTTTGAAACCAATAATGCGGAAGCAAATATATTCAGAGGGAATTAACGAGAAATTGTTTCTCTTTATGATTATCCGCACATCTTCAAAAATATTAGAAATCATTTTATGGATAATAATATTATGTTTGAGCATGATAACAACACGTTCGTAAGTGTACATATAATCATATCTTTTAAAATATTTTTATAAAACTGTGTTTTGTTTCAGATTGCAAAGTGGCAGCATATTGTTATGGCGTATGATATTGACCTGATGGAGGAAGACACGCTTAGGTTGCTGCCTAAAATTACGGACTCGCATATAAAGCCGACCCAATCGGAAAAAATGAGAGTGGCCCTGATGACACAGGTGTTTAGCAACACTATGGCGAAGACAATAAATGTTTTTGTTAAAGGTAATACATTTAATTGTTTATTAGATATATATAAGAACTAATGACGAATTTTATTTAGGAAACTCATTCTACAAAGACAAAGATGGTGTCGATCATTTTATGCCAAGTGAGGCTAAACAAACAGTGGTGTTTTGTATTTATCTAATGAGAAAAAATCCATCAAATCAATCGAATTGGGTTCAGAAGATAAAGACGATATTTCTGAAAGAGATCCTGACCCTACAACATGTTAATATTTAACTTAAATATTGATTAGTTACAAATTTAGCTAAAATTCTCCTAATTTACATTTAGTGGCTAATGCGATCGCATGGAGAAAAATGCACAATGAGGGCAACTGCTGAATCTTATTACCAGCAGCAGTAACCAAAATAGAGTAACAGACATTACTGACGATGATGATAAAATACATAGAAATCCATCCACGCTGACGACTGTTAATCCACCGCAAGAAAATGCACTGCAGGCCAGTCTTGGCAATTACCGCGTGCCTTTAGCCAATGTGGCAAGTGCCAAAGTATCCGATAACGTCAGATACGAGGCGATATCAAAGAAGTTTAATGTGATAGATATGAAAGCCACTTAAGCGTTAGCTCATTTATGATTGTTTTATTTTCGATATGAAGCGCGTTTTTCCACCTTACGTCTAAATGAATCG
This sequence comes from Adinopsis sp. GC000173, assembly GCA_030264715.1. Taxonomy (NCBI): domain Eukaryota; kingdom Metazoa; phylum Arthropoda; class Insecta; order Coleoptera; family Staphylinidae; genus Adinopsis; species Adinopsis sp. GC000173. Next base: position 6,112 of record JARJDW010003399.1, read on the forward strand.
TCTGGCTATTTATAACAATGATGCAGCCACTTATAAATATGCTGATTATCCATACACCCAGCTATCGAGCATTCACTCTTTCAAAAGAATTAAAACCCAATACACAATTTTCTAGCAGTACTACTGCAAAAAACGATAAATAATACATTTATTATTTCACAAAACGACATAAAATAAATAAAAATCAAAATAGACAAAGATGCGTTTAAATACGGGATGAATGGACCAGAGTTTAAAGCTGCTGTCGCATCAGCAGAGAACTTAATTAAAACATATGGGGATAACATTGACAAAATGTCTAATTATCCACTAAACTCCTATCATATATTAAACGTTAAACGATAATTATTCAGTTTAACAGTGAGAGCCAGTCTTGTAAGTTGTTTCCGATCCTTGTTTAACGTTTTCCTGCAAATTTGCGTCATTTAACTGAGTGTTTACTTTCATTTGTGTGAAAATGGTAGAATTCTCTAAAACCCATAAAGAAATTGAAAGTTTGTTGTTGCCGAATAGAAACCAAGCTAGAGCATTTGGTTTCAAATCGAACCAAGATTCTGTAATCCACAACAAAATGTGTGAAATTATTCATCGAAAGATGCAGTATTTTTATGAGCAATTTAAAGTGGTGTTTAGTCGTAAAAACTGAATACGGTAAAATTCTTATTGGACTTACAGTTGCAAAAACCATAGTTTGAATAGTTAAATAGTTGATAGGCATAATTTGTAAACTGGTCCTTCGAAACATAGACTCTGGAACATAAACAAATTTCATTTCCTAAATGACGATTTAAAAGATTTTACTGGAGAGAACTACGTTACATATTGCAATTGCAATTTGCGCACAAAAAATTTGTAAATTTTTGATTGACAATAAAATGTATATAAATGAGAGAGATCTTTTACAGGTGAAACGCCACTACATTGCGCTGTTAAATGTGGATTAAATAACATTGTTAAGGAATTAATTCAAATGATTGAATGTGACATAGATTTAACCAACAATTACGATGAGACTTGTTTGCATTATTCAGCTAAAAGTGGAAATGTTGAAATTACAAAATTGCTAGTCTCCAATACAAATTGTGATATTAATGGTAAATACAAATTTAATAGAACTGCTTTGCATTACAGAAATTGCAAAATTGTTACTAACAAATCCTAAGTGTGATATTAATGTTAGAAATGACGATGGGGAAACAGTCATATACTATGCAACTCGATATGGACTAATTGAAATCGCTCAATTATTACTATCGAATCCAAATTGTGATATTAATAGTAAAAACTGTTTGAATCAAACTGCAATAGTATGTAAAAATACTGAAGTTGCAAGATTATTACTAACCATTCCAAATTGTGATATTATTGTTGGAGATAAGTATGGGGATACAACCTTGCACTATATGCTAGTAAATATGGACTAACTGATTATTTGGTTCAATTATTACTATCTAATCCTGATTGTGATATTAATAGTAAAATCAAATGGGGTCAAACTCCTTTGCATTCAGCAATAGAAAATACCGAAGTTGCAAAATTATTACTAACTAATTCAAACTGTAATATTACTGTTAGAGATTACTGGAACCAAACAGCCCTGCACTATGCTAGTTATTATGGATTAACTGAGATTGTTCAATTATTACTGTCCAATACGAATTGTCATATAAATAGTAAAAGTTGTGGCGACAAAACCGCTTTAAATGAGGCAATAGAAAGTATACATTTTGAAATTGTTAAATTACTCGTATCTCATCCAAATTGTGATTATATTAGTGCTAGCTAATTTATTTAGTTAGTTATTGACTTTACAATTTTCTACATTTTTTGCAAATTTTTAAAGACAATTGTCTTATTCGATCAGCAATACAAAATTTCAACTCTACCCAACAGTATAATCGTAAAGTAAAACATTCCTCAAAGTTAAAATTTCTTACGTTCTTGTTCTTTGCTTATATAAAATGTCTTTTTATCTATATAGCAAACGTTAGTTGGGAAATTTAAAAACACGTTTGCAACACATGGCGTGCCTGATGAAGTAATAGCAGATAACATGCCATACAACTCGTTGGCGTTTAAGAAATTTGCAGACGACATGGGATTTAAATTGACGTTTAGCAGTCCCCGCATTACCCCAAGAATAATGGTCTGGCAGAAAGCGGGGTTAAATTGGCTAAAAATTTTTGAAGAAAGACTGACATTGACTTGGCCTTACTAGGATATAGAAGCACAACAATTGAGAGATTAGGATGCTCACCATCGGAATTACTTATGAGTCGAAAATAAGGAACAAAACTGCCCATTGCTAAAAAAGCATTAAAACTGAAAATAGCATCCGTTTTTAAAACTCAGCGAAAAACAAAAAAAAAACAATTTTATGACCGAGGGAATGCTGTGAATGGGACCTCGTAGTGCGCAAATAAATATGCCCAACACATTCTGATCTGTTTGTTCGAATGGCAAAAGTTTTTGTGCAGGTATCATGTCAGTTGAGTTTATTTTTGTATTAATTCTTGCCCGTAGTACCTGAATTCTTTCAGAAAAATCTAGTATTCTTCAATCTCTTCAATATCTCAAATCTCCAAATCTTTGTCGTAACAAATCGAATTTGATGCCAATTTTGTAATTCTGTTCGACTTTCTACAGTCAATAGTGCCCTACCAGCAAGTTTACCCAGAATAGCTTTTATAAGATACTGATTAATATTTGGATGATTTTGGTTCCGATAATCATTCAAGACCAATTCACATTTATTAATAAATATTTCAGTCATTTCACATTCACCATCAAATATAGGAATAGTATCAATATTTAGTTTAAGTAATTGGTAATCTATGGTGTTATTTTCGTTAACCATAATGCTTGTTTTTGTATTTAAATTTAAATTTCCAAGTTTACTTATTACTTCGTCTACCATAAATTAATTAATTACTTTAATTCACAAGATAAATTCAATTTTATTACAATTTTATTTCCGTTCCGTTTCCGTATTTGTACATGTTTGCAATATATTATAATAGGATTAGATAGAGAAATATTGCATACTATAACTAAAGTTCAACGTGATGTTTTGATGATTGCAATGAGGAGTCTTCGTTGGTATCTCGAACAGCGACTTTGGATTCTCGATGAATTCTCAAAGTAGTTACTGCTGTTGATCTGCCAGCTTGGTCCAGTCGATTGTCACCAATAGTTGAATAGTTGATTCAATTACCATTAATTCTTCCAATGCACTTATTTTATTTATTTATATTTTAAATTATTATTTCTTTTTATTTATCTATTTCTTTTATTATTTTATTTTGTCATTTTTCTTTAGTCTCTTTTTATGTGTGTTTTAATATTTTCTTTCGTGGATTTATTATTATATTTCGTAAATTTTTCACTTCTTTTTAATATTTTATTTTGTAGATTCTTTTGATTGTGTTTCTTAATTTAAACAATCCGCACGACTGCGCCAGTTCTATATAATTTACTTCGACGAAGCAATTTTTAAAAAGATTATTTAAAATATTGATTAAAAGTAATTATAAAATATGACAAATTAGAGTAATGTTAACTAACAGGAATAAATCTTATGAATGATCTTAATTCTAAGGGTACAAGCTTATATAGGGAAATTAATATCAACATACGTGATATCGTGTTTTTCAGTAAAGTTGGAAATAGAATGATAATTGCTAATACATGTAGGGAAGCGTAATATGAAGACAAACCGTCGATTCAGCATCTCATGTCCTGTAATTTGTGTATTCTTTTTGTTAACACTATCCTTTGCATACATATATACCAAACGTATCGTTCTGTTACGATTTACAGTGCCATTCTGTGCATTTTTATATTTAATTAATTTACTTAACGATCAGTTAAATTTTCCTTATTCGGTGCTCAGCTAAGTCATTTGCGTCATTGGTATTATCGTTTTCATCATTCATCGTTCTCTCTATTTTGATTCATAATGAGCGAATTAAAGATTCTTATCGTCAAGCGTAGTCAATGTAAGGCTCAGCTCACAAAATTCAACAAGTGCAGGCTCGCTAAACTCGAAAAGGTCTACCATCAGTTCGATATCATTCAATCCGAAAATGAGTTGCTCGAATCAGGGGAAACAGGGAAAATATTTCAAAATGCATGCCAAGGGCACAGCCCACGGCCAATCGTTCAGGAGGTTTCGCATTTGAACGCCTCGAATACAGCTGCATCCGATGGGCATGAGTATACTCCTAGTTTTTCCGGCCAGTATGACGAATGGTATAGTTTCAAGGAAACCTTTCAGTCCATGATTCTGGATAATACGCGGTTATCTTGTGTTAAATTCCATATTGTAATCAGTGTTATTATACTATTATCTGCTAGGCAGCAAAGTTAAGTTTATAAAACTGTATTTGGGTCAAGTTATGTAAACATCTGTTCCACAGTATGTTACATTTTAATTGTAACCATTGCGTTAGCACTGTGTCAGATTTTATGACCGGGTCGGTCATTTATTGTCCGGACCGATCTGTGGAGAGACCTTAGTTTGTTCTAATTCCTATTGGAATTCGGAAAAAAAACGTATGATTGTGGTGAATCGTTTAAT
>JARJDW010003405.1:0-55125 GCA_030264715.1 Adinopsis sp. GC000173
ATTGAACGATGTGTTATTTACGAGTTTAATCGTACTAACGATACGCAATTAAGAATAAGTGCAGACATAAAAATTAATTTTATCTGCTGCATTTCAATCATTAAAAATATGCTCCAGATTTCTAAACAACAATTTAAACAATTGTTAAAATACACTTTTTTAGTTTAAAATTTTTATTTATACAATGCGTCGGTTTTTGTATGTTTAAAATATTGTTATTAATGAAATAATTTATTTTTTTTATCTTCATTGTGATTGCACACTTTAGATTCGATCATTAAAAATATACACCATACGTAGAAGAATTTAAATTTAACTTATGATTGGCTACATTTGATTTTAATAGTTACACATTTCTTACACCTTTAGATTACTAATACCTAATATCTATTAATAAATATTATGTTATAAAATGTATGATACGTGATATTAAAAAATGTGTAGCAGATTTAGATCTAGAACATTAAAAACTTGATGATATTTTTGTTGGGAGGAGCATTTCATTGGAGACCAGTGCAATCAATTTATCCATCTATAAATAAGCATCAATTATCATCCAGGAATGAAGCGATAAAATGCACTCACAAAATGCCTAACACATTGCGGACAGCACTCGAAAATAAACCGAATTTAAATTTATTAAAGTGCTAAGCGAATTTGTTAAAAAGATTGTGTGCTAATGGTATAATTTATTGTAAATTAGTTGGCACACAACAAAAATATAAATACAGAAATATACGAGTATGTTATGTGTGTTGAATACGTGTTTGTTCCACAAATATTTGACTTCTTGCAAATTAAAACTAAAACAAAATAACATTAAATGTGTACCTAACGCATATTCAATTTTTATAAATTAGTTAATATTTCCAGAAATGAAGCGATAAAATGCACTCTCTAAATGCCAAAAACAAGTAGCATTCATTTTTATTTTAATTGTTAAGCCGATTCGTTAAAAGCGTTTTGTGCTAATGCTATAGTTTATTGTAAATTAGTTGGTAAACAACATGCAACAAAAATATAAATATACGAATATGTTATGTACGTGTTTGTTCGACAAGCTTCTTGCAAATTAAAACTAAAACATAATAACAATAAATGTGTACCTAACGCATATTAAATTTTTGTAAGTTAGTTAATATTTGTTTATTCATTTATTTGTAACGTAAACGCGTTAATATTCGTGGGAAATATAAATTACCTATAACGTGAATTTAAATGAATTAATTTGCTTTGATCAATTTTTGCATTTTTTATAAATTGATATCGATCGTTTCAGTTTAATCGCTTTTAAATTATACTTCTAGCATTTTATCAATTATTAAATATGTAAAACACATTTTAAAGTTGCCTTATCTTAATGTACATGTAAATGTGTAGGTAAGTTGGAAATAATAAATTATGCAAATACCATACAATTTCTTTATCACTATATACTTTATTCCATTATTTATTCTCCAATAAACCAAAGTAGAAAGAAACTATATGTTACATGAAAGTGGAAAACGGCACGGTTGATATGCGTAAATTTTTCTTAATTTTTTTTATCCGCCCATATAAGATTTATTTGATAAAACCACGCACGTTGTATTTTTTTTCTTGCCGATGCAAATGAGCAACTATTACGTGTGGCAAACATCCCTCATACATACACTTACACCCAACAAAAAACAAGAAGTAAAAAAAATGTAAATGTCGTAGAAGAATGGAGAGACGCTGAACGCTGAAAACAGGCTTAGTTTCACTTGTGTGCGTTTTTGAAACGACGCCAAATAAAGAACAACATTTATTCTAAAGCGTGCAATCACGATGGAGATAAAAGAATTTGAATTATTTTATTATAACAATATTTTAGGCATATAAAAGCGACGCAATGTACAAATAATATTTTTTAACTAAAAAATTGTATTTTATTGTCGTTTAAAGAGTTAGAGCAATTTTTAATGATCGAATATAAAGCGTGCAATCACAATTGAGATAAAAAAATTCAATTATTTTATTATAACAATATTTTAAACATACAATAACTAGAATATGCAACTGAAATCTCATTCGCCAAACAAACCAGATTTAAATGTTTTGAATTTGAGGTTTTTACCTCAATGCAATCGATTCAGTATCAATACCACAAAACAATACTAACGAACTAATTGAGGCAGTTAGGAAAGCATACTGAGATACAAATTGGCAAACTATAGATAAAGTTTTTTGTCATTTCAATTAGATGTGGGATTTGTACAATTGTATAAGGATGCACCGAAACTTTTTGATCATTCTTGGTTTTTTAACTTTAACTCTGATGATGGTAGAGTTATCAAAACGCGTTAGGAAATTTACAAACAGTTTATTCTTTAAATAATTTATCACTTAAACAATTGGCAACTTAGCTAATATAGTTTCGAAAAAATACGCTCATATATCTCTTTAGTTAGACTAAAGCTGTAGATAAATATCAAGTAACATTTATCTGTCACACTATAATCCTATTGTTTTGCAATTTTTCAAAATGGAAACTCTGCGTACGGACTTAATAAATTCACTTCCTCCTTCATTGATAAAATATCATAAGTAACATAAGCATTAAAACCTTTTTAATCGCCAAATAAATTTGCGCAGCTAATTCCGTATTAAATATGTTTGCGGACGTTTAGGGCGCACGAAAATAGCCTCCCTCGATAAATAAAACGCACAGATTCTACTGATACATTTTGAATATGTTTTAATTGTACATATACTTACACCTACTTTTAATGCATATTAACACATGTAGTTAAATTTGTTCAGCATGGTATATTTCAAGTATGAAAATGTTGCATCATAAGCTTGATAAATTTACTGATCCTAGTTTTTCTAAAAGATATTCTCGTAGATAATACAGATTATGCTGATACCTAGACACTTTGGTACACGATTAGAAAATTCTAACCTCAAAAAACTCACACTCACTAAAGTGTTGGAATATATTATTGCCTTTGATTTTATGAATTATACAATGTCGGAAATTATAAACATTCGTATAATAACTAATTAAATCAAACTTACGTACCCATGATCAATTTTTCAAATTTAATTGGCACACTAATTTAAATGACATTTATGGAATAAAATAAAATATAATGTGTGAATGAAGTTGCATATATTACATAAACAACAAAAACCGACAAAACCACCAAAACCATACCAACAAAAAATTAATTAAACAAAATGCCATGCTTTGAATAAATTGTCTTAGGAGTTAATATTGCTGCATGTAGTCAAATTTTTCCAGCATGATATTTTACAAATGTGAAAACATTGCCGTATAAAATGTTGCATTGTAAGCGCGCCCTGACAAATTTACTAGCTTTGGAGTTTTGCAATAAGAAATTCTCTTGCAAATAAATTGAAAATAGTTGGTGTTGAAAATCAAGACATGCAAGTGCAAATAGATATAAATTTAAGTAGAGAAAATAAATAACATCTTAAGGATTTACTGAAATAATCGACTAAATTAGGCAATTAAATTATGCGAAATTGCAGCGCGCAATGGAGGCGAACAATTAAAAGATGCTATTTAAATTAACACATTGTTTGGGTGTATATATACAAAATACCTAATTATCGTTTGTTTTGTTTATGTTCATTTAAAAACAGAATGTTTTAATTAAGAAGGTAATAATGTAAACATTTCGGTAATAATATGTGTCGATTCAAATAGAAATAAATTAAAAGTAGGTAAATCAATTAAAAATCGTATTTACCCATTAAGTCGTTGCTATGATCAGTGCCAAATTAAAAATGATTGTGGCCTTAAGCTGAAACACTAATGATGTCCTATTATGAATTATACAATATTAATATATGTGACACTATACCATTTGGGACAAAAGTAGAATCGACAAACAAAAAATACAGATAAAGATTAAGGATGTCTAGTGCTTCCTACTGCTCAATTGGAGCTGATTTAGTACTCAATTGGTGCTCAATTATCGCTCAAATTAGTGCTCATTTGGTATCTAATTGATCCTCCTCTGGTGCTCAATTAATGGCATTTGTTGCCCATTTGGTGCTGATTTGGTGCTGATTTGGTGCTGATTTGGTGCTCATTTGCTGCTAATTTGGTGCTCATCTGGTACTCAATTGGTGCTCATTAATTTGGTGCTCATTTGGTGCTTATTTGGTGCTCATCCGATACTTAATTGGTGCTCGTTTGGTTTTCATTTGGTGCTCAATTGATGGGATTTGTTGCTCATTTGACGGCATTTCTTGCTGATTCGGTGCTCATCTGGTGGTCAATTGGTGCTCATTGGTGTTTATTTGGTACTCATTAGGTGCTCATTTAGTGCGTATCCTTCGTTGAATTTACGCCGACATTACTTGTACATATATTTTCGTCGGCATGCGTTGTAGTAACCCTGACAAACATTTAAATTAATTAACGCAATTAATTGATCAGACGCACAAGCAAAACTCGTTTTTGAGCATAAATAATTTACGCAGTAATTATAAAAGTGCGCAAATCAAAATTAAAATATTTAAAAAGTAAGTTAATTGTCTTATTTTGAAGTGGAGCGTATTGTAAATTTAATTTACGAAAAAAATTCGCAAAAGAAGAAAATCTAATCGGATAATTGAATTTTAAATTAGATTGGTATGTTTTTATTTAATAAAGCTGCTAGCAACATTTTATTTAAATGAATATATTTTATATATGATAAATTAATAAAATTGAATAAATAAGAAAACCTATACTTGCTTGTTGTTTGCTACGTCTTTTAAGTGGGTATTTACATGGTCTATTCCAAAAAAATTCCTACTGGACTCCTAGCTGTTATAATAGCCTCTATAGTCAGATAGAACGAAACCAAGATGACCATATTTTTATAATTACTCGAAAATGTATTTTGTACAGAGTTTCTTTACAAAAAAATGGAAAAAAGTGTTTTATCTGTTTTTATATTTTATAATAGCTACAATATTTCTCATTCAAATGATGTTTTAGTAGATAGTGTATCAATTTTTTTTGACATATAAGTAACCTTAAAAACATTTTGTTTCAAGACACTTTTTTATTTAAACTGTTCTAAAAACAAAGCTAAAAACAAGATCATAAACTGTTGCCGCTTATACAGAAACTAAAATGTCATTATCAACTAAATATACAAGAAAGATAAATAAAGTAATGAGTTAATTGATTGATTGATACTAAGAAAAAATAATTGGGTAGTAAATTGGATTATTAGACAAACGCATCTATGTAAGAGAATTATACCAAATTTTCGAATTGTATACTTACAATACTATACTATGCAAGATTGCAAAGTATTTTAATACAAACAGTACATCTTAAAAGAAACAGTATAAAAGCAAAGCGTAAAAATTGGACAGTGCTGAGCACTTTCGAAAATAATGTACTAACGGCTGCAGTGCGTCTTTTCCGAAGATCAGTGTGGTGATTGTTCATATAATATAATTGATTCAATGCACTCTTGTCTTGAGACCCGGTCGTGATACGTGACAACAGAAACTCAGCAAAAAGTTGTCCAGCCTTACGAATTGTGTAACCTAACCTACAAAACTTTGATATCTTTGTTTTTACAATTTTTACATTATATAGTCATATAGTCAGTTATAGTCACTTTACATAACACTATATCAATAAATAACAATCCAATTATTGCAAAAAAAACACTAATTGAAGGCGTATATAAACAGTAGATATACTGCTTATCACCTTCATAAAACATCATTATACAACGCACCTTGAGATCCTTGCGATTCTCAATACAGCTGATTACATGAATTGAATACTTGGCTTCCTTGGCTTGACACCTCATAGCGGTGTGTGATAATAGAAACTTGGTAAAAAGCAGTTAATTTTTACAAATCGCCTAAGCAATGCTACAGGAAATTTATTGATAATAATATATTTACTTGCCATAAAACTACAACTAACTAAATTTTCATCACAGCTTAGCAATTCGTCGCAATAAATAAAATAGCCGAACTATTACAAAAAATACACTCATTGAATGCGCATGTATTCATATCTGGAATTTAGCGCAAAAATAATACGGGCAAAATGATATGAAGACGAGAAATTGAAGTAATATCAGTTTTGTCAACAACAGGCCAATCTAATCCGATCAATTTCATCATTGCTAAATAAGCCAGAAATTAAAATTCTAGCTGTATGCCATATACAAAATTGACAGAAAATCATTTCATATAATTCGATTGGAGAGAGAAACAAAAATTTAATCGCCTTTGAGTTTCCCAAAAAACAAAAACTGGGAGGAATATAATATAATAATATAATATTATCTAAATATATAAAGTATATGAGGAAACTCATTAATATTTACTAAGTACACATAGATTCCAACTAAGATAGTAAAACTAATTAATAATGGAGACGATCGATAATATTGTTTAAAACATTTATTCTATTAAAAAGTTATAAAAATTTATTAATGAGTATATTATTTGTTAATAAAAAATATATGTAGGAAAAGTACAATAAATAAAAACATCTATCAAATAATAATGTACGTAATACAAATTATATAAAATAAAAACGACTACATTGAGAGACACAATTGTTTTTTAAACATTCTGAAGTTAAAACGACCAACTTTCAAATTAATAAATTTCAATAGTAGAGCTATAAAAATCTACATTATTTTGCTACGTGTTGAACGGTAATAAACTCAAATGATATTTATGTAATATTAGAAATATAATGAAATGCATTTTAACTCAATTTGTGTTATAACCAAACACTTCGAGTTGTATTATTATTTATTGTCAACTTTCCACTCATCATCATCGATCGAAACAACGAATGCAACGTATCAAATTGTAGGGATCAATTATAAGTTAGAAAGATGATCATTGTGTTGTGACCATTCACATAACAAAACAGGAGTTATTTTTAATACCTATACATATTCAATATATGATATATGAAACTTTAAACATGTAATTAGCGAGGGATACAGCATAGTTTAGCAATTGCAACAAAATGGCAAGAGTTCTAGAAGCCTTTCGATGGATACAATGAGATCCGACGAGATTTGAAGAGTGTAGTCCAGCCGTATATTACAATATTTAGTTTCTAACAGTTGTATTTTTTTAACTAAAAAATGATTTGATACGTCGCGACGATTGTTTCAACTCTACATGTTTATTCTTCACTGATGAATGAAAATAATAACACCACTCGAAGCGTTTGGTTCCAAAATAATTTACTTTTCTTCTTCCAAGTCAAAAAATGTTTCATTATACTTCTACAATTAGACATTTCAAAATAATGTTATTTTAACTACTCAAATACAACCTGTCAATCTAAAATGTAACTTTTTTACGACAAGATGTCCTTAATTTTTACTACTACTATATATCTTTTTACCATATTTTTTGAGGATTATTCTAACCTCAATAAATATTCACTTCAAGTAAAACAAATTGTCCCCGTCAGTAGTTGTTTGAGAGCGTTGACAGTACTCTGGATTGCCTAATATTCTTATTAAATATAATCTCCATTCTGAAATACCTACATACATATATAAAAGTTGATCGTTTTAATTAAAAATAAAGCTGATTTAATGCTAATATTGCCAATTAAATAAATTTTTGATTTAAACATATGCAACCAAAACAACTGAAAATAAATTATAATACAATTTAAGTAACTTTGGCTTAGTTTTGTAATAATAACACGCAAATAAACATTAATAATAATAAAATTTTTAGAATAAAATAAAACAATTTCCGTTTTCGATAATTGAATGTACCTACGTATGTATAAAGTTGTTATTTAGTCATGAAATCGCAGTGAATCACATTTTTATCACTTTAATAAAGAAATGTTCATTTTTTTTTCTTCCTATGCTGTAATGCTGGAAATAAAAGTGGATTAAGTTGGAGCAGAAGGTGTATGTGCATTAATATCTGGATGAACATCTGGTCTATTTCTATGCAAAGATTGTCGTAGTCTCGCAGCGCGATTCGCCGCCCTAATCGTCCGCTCCTTCTTCAAGCCTTTGTAGAATATAATAAAAACGGCTGCACCTGCAATCTAAAAATATCGCACACATGAAGACTTCTATTAGTGCATGAATAATAAACATCAATAAACCTGCATTAACCCCGAGAGGAAGCCGATCAAAGCCACTTCGAGCAAAAGTTTCTCCACATAGGCGACCATCGGCTCCCGACATCCTCGCTTATCCCGCTCGAAATACGTTTTACCTTGATCGTTCTCATCAATACTTAGACACGATGTCGGTATGGCATCTTTCTCCGATTCGTAATCGTGCGTACCATTATATCCACAACATTGCAGCTAAAAATATTTATTAGAATAAAAAAAAGTGTAAAAAAGTAGTGACAGCGGTGGGATTCGAACCCACGCCCTTTCGGACTGGTGCCTAAAACCAGCGCCTTAGACCGCTCGGCCACGCTGCCTGTGCGCAACTCTTTCACTAACAGCGTATATAAACAAATACTCACATTCCTTTCCAATGATATCCATTCATTCCGATCCAAATTATGTTTAAAATATCTAACTTGAGATTCTTTCATCATTTCAACTGTTTTATCACCTACTTTCGCCCAAATTATCATCGACCATATACCAATTGCAAATTCGAGAAGTAATAGAATAATAGAGAGGATTACAAACTAAAAAAATGTGATGAAATGTTAGCACAGCATTAATGACTAATATTATGGGAAAATCTACTACCACAATTATAAAAAAATCGTGTTCTTTGCTTGGACCTTGCACTGCAATCCATGTTATAAATAAATGAACAATCCCAATAACAATCATGAGAATAAATGGTCCTATCGTTTCGTTCGGAACAAATTTGAAATGATAAATTAATTTATAGCATAATACACTCGAGAATCCAATTAGAATTACGCCCGAGAGCTGAAAAAATGATTAATTCAAGGTTTATGTCATTTTTGGAATGCATGAATGAGAAGAGAGAAGGATTGGTCAATGTTAAGTCATATTTAGTGTACTTACAAATAATACTCCCGTATATAATAAGCAAAATATCTCTTTTAGTTTTAATGAAACCATTTTTACGTGAATCGAACTGGTAATATAAGAATTCGGCAACGTTTTGCACGTTTATCGGTTTAGCTTCTATTACAAAGGTGTCATTATGTTATACTAATTTATAAGCAGCTGAACGGAGAAACTATTTTAAAACTATGTTGCATTTTCTAAAGGTCAACAATTTTTCAGTTAAATAAAACGATTCGAATTTATTCTAATCCGATTACATGTTTGTTTTATTTTGATTTTTGACGAAACGATGTGTGAAACCACGTAAATTACTGTTACTCTATATATATTTACAGTTATTTTAAATTTATACAATGAACTTTTTGGGGACTTTCATTTTCCACTAAAAAGTGAAAGTTGGAATAAATTTTTCCCTTTCAAATTAATCGTTATAAAGCAGTTATGCAGAATTCAACTTTGCACAAAATATTCATTATTAACTTGATTTATTAAAAGAAATATATCAAGTTTTAATACTTCCAGATGTTTACAAATTCAGTTGGCAATATGTTATAGTAAAAACGTATGTCGAACATAATGGATCGATTAAGTATATTTCATTACCGTTAACTATTAAATTGTTGATATTAAATATTTTTGTATTTATATACATTTGTAAGTAGCAATAATTTATTAATTCGCATGGCTTTGTTTAAAAATAAAAAACTGGAGGTATTTGAGCGAAACGTATATCGTAACTTAATCTAAACGTCATATTTGTCAAATATATGCAACTTTAATAGCACGTGCCAGCTGTTTGTTTACATTTTTAATAATTTCTTATTAAAAGGCTGTTATGATTTATTATATGTGAATTATCTTTAAAATGTATACATTATTACATGGATTCTATAAGTATATGGTACAAAAAGATGAATTCTGTGTGTTAATTTTAGGGTTAGATAATGCAGGAAAAACAGTAATATTTCATTATACTTACCCAGACGACTTAATTAATCATTTTGTTTACAGACTTATCTAGAAGCAGCTAAGACGAAACTAACAAAGAATTATAAGGGAATGCATCCCAGTAAAATCACGACAACCGTCGGACTGAATATTGGTAAAATAGACGTGTGTGGAATTAGATTAAATTTCTGGGATTTAGGTGGCCAGACGGAATTGCAATCACTATGGGATAAAGTAATTGAAATATGACTATTATAACTACCTGCTAATTATCATTTTTCGTTTAGTATTATGCAGAATCTCACGCCATTATTTACATAGTAGATTCAAATGACAGGGAACGAATTGAAGATTCTAAAGAAACATTTGGTAAACATTACTTAGCAATGCGTATTTTGTATATTTAACTCATTACTTTTAGATAAAATGATTGCCAATGAAAATCTCCAAGGGATTCCATTATTAGTATTAGCGAATAAACAAGATATTCCAGAATGTATGGGTGTTAGGGAAGTTAAACCAATTTTTAATAAAAATGCCCATTTAATAGGAAAGCGAGACTGTATGGTAATGCCAGTGTCGGCTTTAACGGGGTATTCATTTCATTTTTTTTTTCTAATGCCGCTATTATTAATATTATATAATATTTTAGGGAAGGTGTTGATGAAGGAATTCGATGGCTTGTAGATTGTATAAAACGAAATGCCTACACAAGACCTCCTAGAAATAACGATAATTGATTTTTCTATAATGAATTTTGTAAATTTTCATGTCAGTGATGCCTTAACGAAACTTTAACGATTTAATTAATTGCATGTAACAATACTTCTCTTTTTAACTTGATTTATTTTGTATATATTTTAGTTACACTGTAAATATTTACTTAAATTGCTTTAATATAACTTTAATTTCTTTTTTATATATAGCAAATATCTGATTCACACCACCTGGCTTCTTACTGATACCAATTTTACAAGAAGATGAATTAAATATTTTATAATTGAAACTTACTTGGAACAAACTATGAAGTCTAATAAAAGCAGAAATGAAATATTTTATGATGTATTATAATAATGTTAGGTCTAGCGTAATCTTTCATACTAATGAAATTATATCTCGATTCGATTACAATTATTGTAGAAAATCAGTGAAAAACAGGTTTATAGTTAAATAAAATATACAACTCGGTATATTTTACATAATATTTTTAGTGATTATTTATTCATTTCGGGTTTAAAACTATCGCAAGAAGATTGATCAGAGTATTTTATTTAATTATAAACTATTTTTTGTGTTTTGTTTTGAGAATTATTTACTCTTACTGTGTATTATTTAAAATCTATTTAGTTAAGACTTTATTTATAAATTGAATGATACAAACTTTGTATGTGATATTGAAGTTGGTGTTTTCCGCAACACATACGCAATAACAATTGCAATAATATTAATTTTAAATATGATGGAATAGAATGCACAACCCAGACTTGTTGTTGGTTGATTTTAATCACTGCATACATTCTCTCTATTTTGACTAATCTTAAAATCTCTATCAAGTATCAGTGATTTGTTATCATTACAAAAACATAAAAAAGCAATATATAATCAGAGAAAAGTGCGTTTTGCTTTTAACAAATAGTTCTGGAACACGTTTCACCCTCAAACGAAGTACTGAAACGACTTTCCGGCTTCAGTACACCACTACTTAGACGTGACCGGCATTATTCTCTCTGAGCTGGACGCTTGTGCTAAAATTTCTAGAAATATGAATTCTTTGTGCTGGTGATATTTTTAAGCAAAAATTAAACATTTTTTACAGAAACAATGTGTAATTACAAAATAAAATTAGAGAAAACCTTGGATCAGTGGTGCATTTAAGACCGACCGCTTTAAAACCTCGTTTTGGTGCCTCTATTTTGGGAGGGAATACGATCCCGATTTATTTCTTATTATTAAAACATTATTTTAATGCCGATAAAGTTTTTACCATTCAATTCATTTATAAATATAACTTATAATGGAAGATTAAAACGGAACTAGTCTTAACAAAATAACTTAAAACAATCCCTCAAAACAATACACAAAACATAATGAACTATCTGTAGCAATTTACAAACAACGAATATATTTTTTAAATGATTTTTTATTGATTTACTTGTCTGTTATATAAAAATACAATTAAACAAATTACTTCTACCATTTAAAAACATTTACTACAACATTATTTAACTGAAATCTCGTAAAGTAAATATTATGATCCTGACATCCAATAACTTACCCAGGCGTTACTAAATGAGAGTATTTTAAAACTATTGTTACATATTAACATTTCATATTGTTTACGTATAATTAAAATTACAATATTCATAAGTTTTACTCGACTAACACGTTGTCTAACAACTTGCTAGTTGTTCTCCATCCCACGTATGATTGTTTTGTTGAATTGTACCAATTAGGTGATAACATTTATTTACACAAACGCAATTATTTCATAAAAGATAAGATATACCATTGATAAAACCTAAAATCTTGCTTTTACATCGTCACCCAGTTTTTACTCGCTGTAGTGTATTTTTAGAAGATTTGTGATTATTATTATATTGCAAAGTGAATATGATTCCTTATTATGAAACGGAATGGAGCGTTTTGCCTCCAGAAATGAATCGAAGGTAATCTTTTTGAATATAAACTGCATCCGCTTTACTGGCTGTTTAAATCCTACTTATATTGATGTGTTTATTTAGTTGCATATAAAAGACATTGCTTGGAGACGTATTAACATATAATAAAATTACTAATTATTTAATAGATTTTCAAATTACGTAATAACAATTGTAAAATTCTATACTAATAGCGTATAAAATATGAATCACTTTGCAACATCTTATAAATAATTATGAATGCTATGGTATGCAACCAAGTATACACGTTAATTGCCTTTGGTTTTTTGGGTTTTATATTTATTTATTGTAATTTGTGAGCGTTAAAAGTCAAAATAAACAATTAAATGAGTAAATAATAACAATACGCAAATAATTGTTGTTGTTTTAAGCATTGTTGTTGAAATTTGTTATTCATGCCAACTTGGCAGCGCTGGCCATATTGCGAATTTGTGTATGTCAAAGTAGTTAAAAGGGATGGTCTAAAAAATAATAATAATTTCGACATTTTAGCAGTATTTTTAATTTTATAGACTAAATTATTCATTTTTTTGGTGAGTAAGCATTGAAAACGATTAAATGTTAGTGTAATATCATTGATTTTCATGTAGTTGTCATTGAGGCTAGGTATACAACACAGGTGAAAAAGTACCTGCTTGTTTTTTATAAGTAATCATATTTTTCTCAGAATTTATTGCAAAAACACATTAAAAACAATTACATTGATGTCACAGCTAATGTATTATCGTCAATTCATTGTTAGAAATTTATTAAATTTATTGAAAATTAATTACGGGTTTGTTGTTATTAATTTATATCGCTTTTTGTTGCATTGATTTTTATAGTTAAGTTAGTACAAGACAAAAATAGAGTACGAACATGTGAATTAGTTTCTATTGATATAATTAAACTATTAGATAAGCGAAAATCAACGATTATTTTTGTAAGCAAAATTATAGCAGTGTGTAGGTAATAATATTAATAATTAATTGTGTTTAAAGTGATTGTGGCTTAATTGAGCTTATCGTGCAGTTTTGTCATCATTTAAGGTCGCTATGAACGCTTCTGAACATGGGTAAATATGAAATATGCTTCCACCCGCACGCGAAATTTAAATTTTAATGAGTCTTCTTTGTTTCTAGGTTTAATCCTGCTTTTAACATGGCCACAATCAAGCAGGTTATTAATGAGGCTGTGGAAAGAGGTAAATCATACATAATATATAATCGCATCACATGGTTTTACTAAATTCTAATGTTTTTAGTGCGAATGCCAACGCCGATGCGTTTACGTGACCTGATACGGCAAATTCGTGCGGCGCGAACAGCAACAGAAGAACGTAGCGTTGTCAATAAGGAATGCGCCTATATTCGTTCCACTTTTCGGGAAGAGGACACAGTATGGAGGTACAGCGCGTCGAAACACTATCGCTAAACAATTACTCACCGTTATTGTTTGATTGCAGGTGCAGGAATATAGCGAAGTTATTGTACATTCATATGTTAGGCTATCCGGCACATTTCGGACAATTAGAATGCTTAAAACTGATAGCGAGTCAGCGTTTCACAGATAAAAGGATTGGATATTTGGGTGCAATGCTGCTGCTGGATGAACGGCAAGATGTTCACCTGCTGATAACGAATTGTTTAAAAAAGTAATTATGCATTCTATTCTCCTTTTTTTTATTAACGCTAGTGCAAGTAAATGCCAATTTTACAATGAATACGAGATGTAAAAAGCGTCGCTTCAGCGCTATTGATTTGTGTGCGCAAAAAATCGCATATAATTTGTTATCCGAGATAAGAAATTCGTTGTATTAGGATTTCATTGTCGGTTAGATGTATAAAGATGGGGCAAATGTCAAGGTTAACATAGCTTTGTGAAACTGGGGAAAATGTTTCAAAATATTGCGATCATTAAAAGTTTTATGAAATTTGAAACAATCGGTTATTTGGGTTATTTTTGTTTTGGTAATATTCAGATGTATTTATGTGCACAATCTTGTAAACGTTATTTAACTAGAACAAGATTTTATTTAACGTTTCTAATCATCCAAAATAATTTACGAGCACAATTCGGTAAATTTGTGGATCAATCATTGGGTTAAATGCGATGCAAATTTCATTTCCGTAACTAAAAGGTTTTATTTGATTTCGTATATTAAAATAAATCGACCATTTGTCGATCTTTTGCGGTTATTTCGAGGCGAAATTAAATTACGCTACCTGTCCGATTTAATGGTTTTCTGCATGTTGTTCTTTACATTTTACGTTTCTAAATTGGTTTTTATGCTCGACCGAATAATTATCTTTAAGATATTTTTCATTAATTTAGAAATTAATCAACAAATAATGTGGAATTAGATGAAGCCTTAATTAAATATTAACTAGTTCTGTAAGCAACACAAAATGTTAGACAAAACTTTTGAATTTTCTTAATTAAAATGTATCGATCGGTGGCGGCGGTTTTTGCCACCAACATTTTTGTATTCAACACAAAACGCTTTATTACATTAATATTTAATTTAAATTTTCAATTTTGGTTATTGTTTGCTCAAATATTAGTTTCTATTCAGAATGGAGCTTGAGTAAATTACAAAAATTGATTTTACCTAAAAAAAAAATCGACTTATTATCAACAAACAATGTTTTATTGAAAGCAATTCATCATTCATAGCAAGAAAATCAATTTTTATTATTCCTGCGTCTTTTTTATACATACATATATTTTGTGAATTATTTGAATTTGATTGCTAGAAAGTAACGTCGCTTTTTTTCTAGGGTAATTTATAAAATTTTATGACAAGTTTCACCAATAATGCTAAATTTGACATTAATAACGTGAAAAATGAGCATCACTCGTCATTAATTTTCATTTTTTAGTTGACGATTGATGGCATTATGCATTTTTAAATCGCTTTCATTCAGTCTATTAATCAATTTTGAGTTAATTAATAATATCTAATTTAAACGCATTCTTTTTTCATCGAATTGTAACGCCCACGTTACGACGAGATTTATGGTTAATTATTTTTAATTATAAAAGTATTGATTTAGCAATTAATCAAGTTGCAGCAAGATATCGAATCAAATGTTTTAGATTCGTTTCTACTAACTAACGCGATAAGATTTAAATTATGATGTGTTGTTTAAAACACTTTAATAAATCATTTAGATTTCAAGGAATTGTATATTGGTATATTGAGTAAAAAACATCCAATCAATTTATAATTTAATGTCATGTACGTATAATTAGTGTGTTTGATTTTTACAGTCAGGTTGTAGGCTTATAATGTGGTTGTGTAATGGAAAAACTTGCTTATCAAATTATGTGTTAAAAATACGTAAATATTCAGGTCAAACATAGAATGTTATCACAAAATGCCTATAAAATGTTTTGTTACAAGTGTGGTAGTGCTAGTATAACTTTATATATTTATTATTTTACAAATCCACGAGTAAAGTAAATCTAAAAATAGGCGCACAAACTCTCTTAATGCTAAATAAAAAAGTCGATATAAGATATACAGGGTGGGCCAACTTGCTTTGATGGATTTAAAATTCATAGATATGACTTTTATAGTTTTCAAATTTATTTTAAAAGAATATTATTAGATGAAGTGCACTTTATTAATCTGTTTCAAATCTATTCATCTTCGTATTAACAAATTATAGCTCTTTATAAAACATATACAATTTGTATACACAAGCGATTGAATTGATTCTTGTTTGTTAAATCAATCCGTGCATTATTCATAAGAAGAAAATCAAGCGCCATAAAATCTGCGGAACGGAAGGGCAAAAAATGTTCTGCATTAGAAATTAGGACCTCACTTGTAAGATTTTATAGGAACCATAGGAAATGTAATTTAGCTACAGGCAAGCAAAGAAACCTTTCAGGTCATATTTAAAAAAAAGTCTTAAAATTCTCAGTTCAAATGACTGCAAACCTAGAAAAAATTTAATAAATCACTTGACGATTAATGCAATTTTGATTCAACCATGTAGAAATGTCATTACACAATAATATTGCATCACTAAAATTGGTGTTGTATTAAATGAAACGATAATTTTGATGGCCTAATACCACAACGCATTTCTAAAGAGGTCCGTAATTATTACATCGGCTAGGACCCATGAAGGTCTAAATTTAGCTTTGGAACCACATTTTATTATTATTCTAATTTAAATTAAATTAAATTAAATGTAAAGTGTCATACGTAAAGAAAATCACTGCAGCTTGACGGTTTATGAACGTGCACCATTTTCAATCTGAATAAAATTTTACATTTTTACGATTTTATTTATTTATATTAATAATTTCAACTCTTTTTCTGTCATTTTTACTTTATTTTTTTGGTGGCGAATTGACAACAGTTATTTATTACCCGTTTAAGCGTCATTCGTTTATTTAATTATTTTTAGACAAATTCATACATTCTACATAGTAAATTTACATAAATTAATCGCTGTTGTTTTTGAAGTTTCCTAGCTTCATATTTCAAGATTCAACAATAATAGTTGAGAAACACCGACTTAGATATCAACTTGATTAGAAATACAGATGCTTCATCGTTCATAATTAATGAAATTCAATCATTTTAACTTCCTCCATCACTTTATATGGAACTATTATAAATTATCATAATTTCCTTAGTAAGCGACGACTAAAATAATAATAAAGCATAAACTCCACCAAAATGACAGCTTTTTACGATGCTTATAACTTGGAGTGTTTTTTCGTATATTTGCTTGAAAGCTGTTGTAAAGTCATTTATAGAATCGTTTCTAAACTTTGCATAGAAATCCAGAATCGATGACAATACAATATTTCGCAATATTTGTGCCTGTGTTCTCGTCACTAGCATTTACCGGACAGATAACTAAATCATAACGTACATAACCTAAAAACAACGAAAAGGGGATTTTTAAATTATATTGGGGAATTTTGATGACAATAGAATAGATTTTCTATTAAAGTAGTTTTAAAAACGTCATTATTCTACTCGAATTAGTACTGCAACTACTGCCAATTGCTGGAGTATGTTACTAAGTACTACACAGTTAACTAAATGACGTTTAATTACAATAGTTTATAGGTTATGACATTTTTAAAATATTTAATATTGTATGATTTCAAACTGATTTGTGTAGTTGGTCCACATCGTATTTTGAAACATTTCAAATTTGCGGTTAAAAATTTTTATGTCACATGAAAGTTTATAAGCATAAAACAGTTTATTATAAGTTGGGTAATTCAAATTTATATCATCATAATAAAAGCGGACATTTTCCGCAACGTTATTTTGCCTCTTGACATCGAGCCCATTTCATTTCTTTAGCCACAGCCGAAAATCAGACTCTTACCATTCACGAAATGTCGAGCATAAATTCTCTTCCCACATTACGCATACTGTATATAAATGCAGAGCGATATTGCCGCCGAATCTGCGCTAGACTACTAAAAAATATTCACATACATGCACTAACAATGGAACAAAAGAAATGTTAGTTATTCATTAAATCTATACAATGTTAACGTTAAGCACGCTCATTAATTACATTTTTTTCGCTTTGTATTTGTATTTGTAAGTACATCGCGCGGTTATTGTGGCTTTTCGTTTAATGCCAGCAGTGTAGCAGAAAAATATTTTTATTCGGTTGAAACTTTCGGTTGCATTCACATAATTGCAGAGCCGGTTAAATTGAATTGCTTAATATACGTGAAGTTTCAACAAATTTACTTATCAAATTGGCATTCGCACGAACTAGCTTTACCATCAAAAAGTTTTACGCAACAAATTAGCGAACACGCACCAGTTTCAACATTATATTATTTTTTAATTGAATTGAAAAGCTGCGGCGAATGAGGAAAGAAGTTTATCTGTCTGCTGCTTTTAATTCGTCGCACAGCATTTGTTTCAGCATCGATTAGTTTGCTCGAATTTGAAAAACACTACGCGATAGCAGCCGATTGCAATTTGCATGTTGCTGAGGCTTAACGCAAATTTAATTCACAAACATGTGTCGCAGTTTTGTTTTCATCGTTTTGCGAGCGAAACGTATTCAAGAAAACTGCTTATTTTATAATGTATGAATTGTTGTTTTGATTTACAAGAATACACATGAGTAATGTTGCATTTTCTCATAAAACGAAAACTAGATTTTGGCGGTTTGGCATAAATTATAGAGAAATGTATGAATTTTTGATTCGCATTGGCGCTACGCCAATTAACAGTAATATTGTTGGAAACTCAATTATTTGACAATGTCGGTTCTTGTTAAGGAATTGTTGCTCACAAAGGGCTAAAAAGTAAATATTACTTCAAAGCAGACTTCTTAAGCAAGTCAAGTATTACATTTCAGTTTATATTTATATTACTGAAATTTTAAACTTAAAGATATCAGATATATAAGAAGAAAGTGATATTATATAAGGCGGTAATATTTTTGTGAAAAGGTGTCGGAGCCAGATTTTTTCTATGAAAACATTCCCTTTACTACAATACATCCTAGATAGTTAAAATAGCAGAGTTTTGAGGTTGTTGTGGTAATCACATTTCTTTTCAAATCGAGAGTGTAAAGCAAGGGTTAAAAAGTAAATTCTACTCAAAGTACACTTGTTAAGCAAGACAAATTATTACATTTGAGAATATATTGCTCAAATTATAAAATAAAAACACCGTTCACAAGGAGGCGATAATACAGAATCTCTTAATATTTTAATAGAAGGGCGTTAGAATCTCGCAATGGGTGTCGGAAGTAGATCTATCCAATGAAAACATTCGCTTTACTAAATCTTAGTGCATATAACAGAACTTTGAGTTTATTTTTCTGCATTTTAAAACTTTGATAAAGAAAGTGAATTATTTTATAGTGTTTGTAACATCTTTTTTTTTCATTTATTCTCATTTATTCTTGATTTTACATACAATTATTAGATCATCTCTTCAAACTTTTGCTAATGATGTTTTTCTTTCCAAATCGAGCGTGTTGATAATATATATCAGTCCTGAGCAAATGTGGCAAGGGTTAAAAAGTAAATACTACGTAAAGTACACTTCTTAAGCAAGACAAATTATTACATTTTAGAATATATTACCTAAATTAAAAAATTAAAAACATACGCAAGGAGGGTGGAATTAGAGCTTCCTAAAGAAAACATTCGCTTTACTACATCTGAGTTACTTGATATTTGAGTTTGTTTTTCAGTATTTTGAAACTTTCTATAAAGAAAGTCAATTATTCTGTACTCTTTGTAATATGTTCCCATTCTTCTCCATACCACGCGCAATTATTATATGATCTCTTCAAACTTGTGGTAATGATGTTTCTTTCCAAATCGAGGGTGTTGATAAACAACACTTTCTTTAATTATTGTTTACGGCAACATATGTTTGTCATTGGTAAAGTAAATATTTAAATTCGATTTTATAATTGTTAATTAGTGACAAATAAGGAGAAAAATATTTGAAATGAATACAATACTCAACATGATTTGCTACAATTACGCTATTTGAAGTAGGTACATAACTAAAATTGTATTTTATATTTCCATTCTCACTTTATTCACAAAATAAATTGTAAGAGCCTATAATACACTTCAGTTGCAGGTTACAAAAAAAATTATTTACCCAGCTCTGCTATGAATAAAATAAACCACAATAAGATTTAAATTTTACAACTTTTATGTGCTTATTAAATTACTTTTTACGAACCAAATTCGATCAAAATTAGTATTTTATAAACATAAATAAGTTGTTTACTTGTTATAATTCTGTAACGCGTTATATCACAAAATACACAGAGCTTCACAAACAGTATTTGTATATCAAAATCAGATTATCTGTGTAATTCTGCATCGTTACCTCTTTGCATTAAATGGACTTAGGGTTTTATTAAAGTGCTGAATTTTCGCAATAAATTTAGAAAAATGTCTAGTATTTATCCGCTCTAAGACGTAAGATCAATGATTCTGATATAGATTTTTACTTCTCTTTTTTAATTCCAACACGATTTTCCAATTTTATATCCGTTCGTAATAATACAAAACGATTAATTGTTCTTTTATGAAATATTCACGAAAATCGGTCGACCATTACTTATATTGTGATTCATTTGGAATTTCACAATTTTATTAACGAATTCTAAATTGAGCTTATTATGTTTCATTGAAACGAAAAAAAAAACGAGACGGAAATGGAAGCTGAAACAATTCGTTGTTGAAGTTTATATTGAAATAAAATGAAATAATCCGTCAAGAGCAATAAAGCTTCTTCTTGCCGCTGTTTTGCAGTCAAGAATTGATTTTTATTTTGCTGCTCCATTTTCAGAGTGAACACTAACCATATCTAGTTAGTATTTATATCATAGATGAAGAATTTTATTGTAAAAAACGATTGTTTGATTCAAATTTATTTCGCGTCGTCAAACCGAAAGAAAACAAATTGATGGAAGAAATGTAGCAAAATAAATCTACATATTTCGATTCAATGCCATTACTTTATATTCTGAAGGGAAAAGTATTCGTTTAAAATAAATGTAGAAAATTAATTATTAATAAATAATTTTATTGCCGTGTAATTGGAACGGAAAATTTACGCAAAATCTCCAAATCATATTAATTGCAAAATTGTCTTGTTTCCTGATGATGAGATTAGATTTTCATTCATGAATATATTTCGACACGAATTTAATCGCTTTTATGCAGCGAATTTATTATTCAATCAGCAATGTTGAGCGAAAAAAGCTAAATCCTAATTCGGCTTATTGGAATGGAATTTATTGTTTCCATTCTAGTAATACACTTGCATATCGATTTGTATTTGTTCATAGAATTACCATTTTACACAGTTATTGGGCAAATATTAATTTAAGCATTCCAACAATTTTAATAATACTCACTTACTGCTGTAAGGCAACAATTATTTTTGATATTTTTTAAGTATCAAATTGTTATGTATCAGCAATGCAAATTACATATCTATTAAATTGATACATAAATTACGTTTTAAATGAAGATCGTTGTATTAATTAAAAAAGCAGCGCTCGCTCGCAATTTAATACAAGTGCGAAATGACGTCAAAGCAAATAATGTATATATATGTATATTGATAAATTATCAATTATTAAGCAACGTAATTTAATATTATATTTTCAGCATCGCGAATAAAATATTATAATTACGCTTTGTTATTCAAATTATCACATTTTGAACAATATTAATGATTTTATTAAAATGGCACGAAATAAATTTCGCTTTGTTGCTTTACATTCAAACATTCCGTGACTGAAAATGTTATCTATTTTGTATTTGCAAAAGTACAAAAGTATTTAAAACATTGTATTGTATAATATTTGCATTCAGGGCCGGATCTTGGCGTATGTACAGTATCCGCAAGTCACAAATGCTTCAAAGTAATAAGCGTTTCTGAAATGAATCGGCTACCATGATAATAATGACCCGAATGAAGGATTGGCGAAATTTTATTGAAAAACGTGAAAATTGTAGGAAATGTATGAATGAATACCTTTTTACAATTTAATGTAATTTTCTTCGACGTTTTCTTAAATATTATATTCTCATTTGCTGCGATTTTGAGTGACAATTGAAATTAAAGTCTTCTAAAACATAACATAACCTTAATTTTTTAAATCTATCATTAATTTTCTGGTTTTTGAGCTGTTTTATGTGGATTTTGTATGGAAATAGAGTAATCGTAAAATGTTTAGTAAAAGTACGACCAAATTGTTTACAAATCTTCTTACTTACCATAAAATATGTCTCCAAGTAAAAAAATGTACTGATATTAGATACATTTCAAAACAGAACGTCCTGATTAGAATAGGAGTCAAATTTCATCATATTATGTCTAATTAATATTTTATTGTATTTATTATTTAAATAAATTAATAGCATTAAGCAAAAATATTTACGACCCGGCCCTATTTATCCACATTTTCGTTAAAATGAAAGAAGTAATTATACTCATTTATTATTTATCGCATTTTTCTACCTCTAACAGCTAGACTATAACGTTTAGATTAGATTTTATTGCACGAAAATATCGTGAGACATAGTTATCAATTGTGAGTCGTTCGTTCATATGATCGATCTCTTTTATATACAGTTGCGAAATGTGAATGCATTGTAAATAATACTACGCCTTGTGACACAAATATTGAGTGAATTGAAAATGGATTATAATGCATGATGTGAAAATGTATCTGTAATCCATTTTATTATCAACAATACAAATTTGCAGAATACGTAGAAGATTTAAAAGCAGCCGCCATCGTCGTTATAAATTATTTGAATACAATTCGCTTTGTTGCAATCTAAAATATGTGTCCATTGTTGAACCTTCTCTAACAATATTCATTTTACAGCGATTTGAATTCATCGACGCAATTCGTTGTGGGGTTGGCGCTATGTACATTAGGTGCGATCGCATCGCCTGAAATGTCGAGGGATCTGGCTGGCGAAGTGGAACGACTAATGAAATCACCAAATGCATATATTCGTAAGAAAGCTGCACTATGCGCCTACAGAATTATCAAACGTGTACCGGAATTGATGGAGATATTCCTACCAGCGACGAGAAGTCTACTCTCCGAGAAAAATCACGGTATGAAAATTTTAGCTGAACGATGGGCAATCTCTGAGTCGCAGCCCGCATAATCATTTAGATTTGTTTAAATTTGAAAAGTACTTTTTGCCATTTAATTTTGTTACTCGATAAATTTCATATTGCGTAGTCGTGGCCAAAACTTGATTCAGAAAAATACAAAAAATGTGCATTATTTAACAAATCTCTACCTTTTTGACGAGTTTTGCTAGTCTTTTTATTAAAATTCCTCAAAGTTTGGCATTTTTTAATAAAAGTTTTACAATTTTCCAACAACTTTTTACATTTTTCGAACTGTATTATTTGTAAATATGTTTATTTTTAATTAAATTTTGGTTCGTGAGTATATTTAAACTTTCAGCTCGGCCCGCTATATGGAAAAAGTTGCCCATCTAGATTTTTATTCGATAATTTTTATATAATTGCTGCAATTGAAAATTAAAACTCCTGATTGTATGTATTTCGGCGTTACTGCCACCATCTACGTAATAAATACATTTAATAATGTAATTAGTGAAGCAATCGAGAGTTTAAATCTGAAAATATGTTTTAACAAGACATTACAGCGTAGACAATTTTTCTATTAATTAATTAATAAAATTTTGTTACAGGTGTTTTGATAACGGGCGTTACCTTAATAACAGAAATGTGCGAAAACAGCCCCGATACGTTAAATCATTTCAAAAAGGTAAGCATTAGATTTGACTTGGCAACAGTTTTTTTTTTATACCAACATATTACATACACTACTATACAAAATACTCTGTTACCACAAGTCAAGGCGAAAGATAGAGATGATTATGCATAATAATAAATATTTATTTAAAATATTAACATTCTAATATCTAATTTATTATTTAGGACTGCGCTAACTGTGAGGTATGCTATTATTGTTGTCATTATCTGCTTAATGTACAATTAAATGTTGACAAGAATAACATTGCTTAAATTATTTAAATTAATTCAAATTTAATAAATCACCTAATTAATAATACAACACACGTAAAATTACTTAACATATTAATATAATAATACTAAAAGTAATATCGATAATTTTATAACTAACTTGCATGTCAATTAAACAGAAAACCATACGCTTACTATTATCAACAATTACCATAATTTGCATCATAAAAATAATTAAAATGAATTTATAAACACGTAATAGATTTTTTACTTTTTGCTTATTTGAATGCTTTACTCAGCGTAAATTTTCTGTTTTATTATTTTTCATTTTGATTTTTAGTTAATGCTTAATAATCACATTAATAAAACGCGGTAATGATAAAGAAAGTTAAAAAAGAACACATATTAACCAACTTATTGCTTACAATTCAATCAATTTACTGCTACATTAATAAAACACAACAGCTTCATATATCATTCTCTGTGTATGGATGGATTGTTTTATGAAAAATTCACATGTACCTTTTTTCAGATTGTTCCAAATTTAGTGCGTATATTGAAAAATTTAATACTAGCAGGGTATTCGCCGGAACATGACGTTTCCGGCGTCAGTGATCCATTTCTACAGGTAAAGATCTTAAAGCTGCTACGCATTTTGGGCAAGAATGATATTGATGCATCGGAGGCAATGAATGACATCCTTGCTCAAGTTGCGACAAACACGGAAACTAGCAAGAATGTCGGCAACACGATATTGTACGAAACAGTACTATCAATAATGGATATAAAATCGGAAGGCGGGTTACGAGTGAGTTTTGAAATGGTAATTCAAATGCATAGAATTTTAAATTGTTTTTTGCTTTGTAGGTTTTGGCTGTTAATATTTTAGGAAGGTTTCTAATAAACAATGACAAAAATATTCGCTACGTGGCGTTGAATACGTTACTGCGAACTGTTCATGTGGATACATCAGCTGTACAGCGACATCGTTCAACGATTCTAGAATGCTTAAAAGATCCAGATGTGTCGATTAGGCGAAGAGCGATGGAGCTGTCGTTCGCTTTAATCAATACGCAAAATATACGGACAATGATGAAGGAGTTGTTGACGTTTTTGGAGAAAACGGATCCGGAATTTAAATCGCAGTGCTCGTCAAATATTGTTCTAGCTGCTGAACGCTATTCGCCGAATAAGAAATGGCACTTGGACACTTTGCTCAAAGTTATGATTGCTGTAGGTGCAATTAACTACCATATCTAACAGATATGATGTATATGTTGTTAATTTTAGGCTGGTAATTATGTGCGCGATGATGTTATAACCTGCATGATTCAATTAATATCGGAAAGTACGGCACAACAAGGCTACATAACGTTACATCTGTGGAAGGCATTAGCGGAAGATGTAACCGATAAGCAGCCGTTGATACAAGTTGCTACGTGGGCGATTGGTGAATATGGTGATTTATTATTAACGACAACACTCGATGATAGCAATGATGTCAAACGACCGGCGGAGGACGAAGTGATTGATGTTTATCAAAAGATATTATGGTCACCTCAAAATTCCACCGTTACAAAACAGTATACGTTAATGTCCTTAACAAAACTCAGTACGAGATTTACATCAATAAAGTAAGTATATAATTTACTTTTTGTACAAATACGAGGGTAAGTCAACTATTATCCGCAATGTGGTCTTTAAAAGTATAGAACACAAGTAAGAATTAATTATTGTTAGCATTTTAATGATTGGAGCCAGCCAGGTTGATTCAATTGTCGCTTTTTGTCGTCAAACATGGTTGCTCCGCTCTTTTTGCACCAATCAAGAACAACTTTCTCTAGTCCGTTTTTTTGTGGTCGGAAGGTGGTGCCATGGGCCGAAATTCATCATAGACTTTTGATACAGTAGGGAAAAGTGTTTTGCCTCAACGGAGTTTGATTCTTTGTTGTAACCACATGCGGATAATAGTTGACTTACCCTCGTAGTTTTCACAAAAAATAGTAATTAAACAGTATTGAATAAATTTACACAAACCAATCGTCTATCTTACATAAAATAGTCTTTCCCAAAAACGCAAGCTGCAATTAAATAAACCAAGCTAGTCCGCTTAACTGCCCCTTTATTGCATGGCAACGTGCAATTAATAATGTTTTAACGTAGTACAGCTATTTTCCGTAAATAAATTTATATATTTTCATTATGTTTGCTTATTACGAAATGCTTCATTGTTAGATTGCTTTTGTTTTCTTTGTTCCTAATTTTCAATAATTATCCAACGATTTATGAAGTATAATACATCAAAAATATGAAAACAAAATCATTATTACTACATCGGCGTGGTGATATAATTAGAATTACAAAAATATATAGCTCCTCATTATAAATATGCAGTGTTTATTATTTGAAAGCAAATCTAATAAATTATTAATTATTTCGTGAAATACAAATGATTGATGAATCATTAACTAAATATGATAGAGAAATGGAATTTCTTGAAATGGATATTTACAAAAGCAATAAAGTTTCTATTATGTATAAATAGATCAATATTCACGTCTACTATTAAATTAAATTATTCGCAAAGTCTATTATAATCGATTGTTCTGTAGGGATTTGTATCATCTTGCAAGTTGTTTATAAGTAGCACAAAGTTTTAAATTATTAATTTTCCAACTCTATATGTAAATTAATATCTAAACGTCATATTTTCATTTACAGTAAAATACAACAAATTGTAAGCTTATTTTCATCAAGTCTTCATATTGAACTCCAACAAAGAGGAGTTGAATTCTCGCAGTTATTTGGTAAATATGGAAATCTACGGTCCGCATTATTAGAAAGAATGCCCCCAATGGAAGTAATTAGACAATCGAATAATGAGATTCAAACTAATGGAGATTCTGAACAACTCGAGTATAAATTGGATGACAGCCCTCAACATATAAATAACGAATCTGTACGCAAATGTAATTTAAGTTGTTAAGGAAAATTACTATGTATTTATCGTTTCCAGAATACTCTGTTGGACCTATTAGGAAGTGATACAAGTGATTTAGAATTAATAAAACCAGTAACGACGCCTACGCAACCAATCGCAAATAGTAATAATCAAGATTTATTGGATTTATTAGGAGGTCTCGAGACGTTATCAACACCGACAAGTGACACAACAAAAAGTAGCTTTATTTTGGAAAATAATAATCAAAACCAAGTACCAATAACTAATAACCAAAATTCAAACTTCTTAACGGGTGATTTCTTAAATACTAATATTGTTAATGGTAAGTCATTCATCATGATTTTCTTATTAATATCAACATTATATTAATATTTGTTATTTTCGTTTACAGAACAGGATGTGCCTACATTGACCGCTTTCGATAAAGATGGATTAAAAATAGTTTTTGGTTTAGAAAAATTAGATAATAATACAGTATCTATAAATGTTACAGCAACTAATTTCACTTTATCAACTATGACTGACTTTTTATTCCAAGCTGCTGTTCCTAGAGTAAGTATACTATTACATTCATAGACAAGATTACAACTTCTAGGCCCGCAGATAATATTGTTTACGTTTAATTTGTAGTAGCTAATTCATGTTTATGTTAAAAAAGCACATAATTAACTCTTGTAAAAAAAGCAATAGCTACTTGCAAACTAAGGCGATGAGATCTCAACTAGTGCTTCTTTAATACAAATTTAACACCCTTGCTAAATATTGTGCCCAGTAACGCATAAATATTTTGATATTTTTTGTCTTCTGTCTTGTCTTGTCGCGACAAACAGAATATTAAAGATCTGGGACATCAAAAAGGTTGAAATCCACTGCAAAGAATTTTATTTAGCCGTCGAATTTCTAAATTATTATTAATTGTTAATAAATAAATAATTGAATCCATTTTTTTTTCATTTTAGGCATTCCAACTACAGATGTTATCACCTTCTGGATCTGTTATTTCACCAAACGGCATGGTTACGCAAGTAGTGAGAGTTGTCAATCCTTCAAGAGTAAGTTTCAAAAGCAATACATAAATAAAATATAATTAATTAATGCTATTTTATATTAAAATTTCAGAGCTTATTAAGAATGAAATTAAAAATATCATATTCAATAGATGGTACAGTAGTGCAAGAACAGACACAAGTGAACAATTTTCCAACCGAAATTTGGGATTGACGCAAGCTAGGATAAAAATGTTTTAAATTGAAAAGATGTTTATATTTTAAAAAAGTGTCTATATTTTATTGTGGACATTTATATGAAGAAAACTAAACAAAAAATATGGATGAAAAAAAGGAAATCTAATTTTTTCTATTCTTAGTTTTTAGTTTTTTAGTAAAAACACTGTATATATTTATCTTTATCTTGATTTTCTAAAAACTATTTCAACTAGTACTTAATTATTTTAAGGGCCCAATCTAATATTATCCTATAAAAACTAATTTATACATTCTTTATTATTTTAACATTATTAGAGGAAAGGCCATACAATTAATTTCATTGTTTCTTTGCAAAAGAAGTTAATTATTTCCTTTGTAAGCACCTCACGGCAAATTATATATTATTTTGTATGTTAATTCCTTTTGCTTGATTATAATATCATGTTATTTACGTCCAAAACTAGAATAACTAATAAACGTGTAAATAATCTTTAAAAAAACAATAAGCTTTCTTTACAAGCACAATGATTAAAGGTGTACTTAAAATGCAGAAATAAAGTAAAGCATTGATTTTATTTAGAGAAGAAATGAACAGATTATCTTGTAATAATCACAAGCAAAATAAATAAATTTAATTGGTTACAGCATTATTAGCACAATTACCATTGAATAACCTGTCTTTAATCATTTGTGCCATTAAACCGTGAATTATTTCAATAGTCGTTTTGCAACTGTCTTTTGTAGCTTTCATTAACTTATCCTCGCTGCGCTTCTCGTGCGGATCCGTGCCACCAACCATAAATCCACCACGGCCAAGTGCCGCCTCAGACTGCTCCAACTTCTCCGAAAGATCCAATATTTGTCCAGTCGTATAGTCTGCATTCGTTAACAGACTCGAAGAGCTCAAAGTATTCACCCAGTACTTATTCCACAACGAATCGAGCAGTCTTCTGTCTAATGCAGACTTAAAATAAGACACTTCGAGAGAATAGTATTGTTTGCAATGCACGCCAAAGTCTTCGATTTTATTCAGTGGAATCGTTTGATATTCGGAAGGTTCTTCGTTTTGGGATTTATAGCCCTAGCAAAAGTAATACAATTAAAAAATTAGATAAATCGAAACATTGTTTTGTTATCATTGAAATATTCTGCAATTCGCATTAAATATGATACGATCATTAAAATTTGTTTACAATTTTTTTTTATTGTCATTTTGTCTTTTCATTTTAATTATAACTTTTTGTGTTTGGTGTCGTTTTTCTTGAGATATGTTATACTAGTACATTGATTGTCAACCACTACAATGCTTGGTATATCGTGAAATTTTTAAAATGGAATGAAACTGAGTTTTCCTGCACTTATACCGAAAATCATTAATAAAGGTTATTTTTACAACACAGAGGCAAGTCCAAGAGGACTAAAGCACCTATAAAATCAGCAATTACTTATTGATAATTTAATTGTAGTATATAAAGGTGCGAAGTAATTTTACATATATGATTGTCTAATAAAAATGTGTTTAAAATCACTTTTCAATAAATTTCGTACATAATTCTTAAAATGGGCTGTGAAAATTCGTAAACTTTAATAAATATTAATTTGAGCTGAATTACTGCTAAATGTGCATGATTCACTATTAAATTAAATTAAGTAACGACAGAAATAATAATTAATCGGGCAAATTTTTAATATTTATATGCTATTTTTTGTCATTGTTGTGCCCATAAAAGAAGCTTACTAAAAATGTCCCGTGACAGGAAAAAAAATTAAAAATCACTATGGTAGTATGTATACATGCAAAACAATTAAATATTGATTGATATTTCAATGCTATCCCCTCAAGTATTTAGATTGGAAGGGCATTGACTTAAATTCTTTGAATAATTGAAAAATACATACTTTTGGGTAAGTTCTGAATGCGCCCAAGCACACTTTTCCGGACGAAATAGTGCGTACTGGATCGATAACGATAGCCACGAACGGCTCCTGGTAGCTCTGGTTAGTCATTTGCGTTGAAACATCAATGCCTGAAAGCCAACACCCATACCCAGGATGACTATGGTACCATCCAATTGCATTCTCTTCTCTGCCAACCTATAATTATTATTAAATATGCCGTTACGATAAAGTATTTTACAAGAATGGAGAGTATTACTAATTTCGCGGATGTAATATAAGAACTCATATATTCATAAGCTTGAGATTGAGCATTGACACGCGTTTCGGTGCCCTCGACTGGCAAAGCAAACGAATCCATTACGAACATCGTATTTCCATCAACTTTGCCCAAAAGCAATCCCATCACCTCCAATGTTCCACCGGAACGAGCGTGCATCACCATCTTTAACAAGGCTAGCGCAGATATTTTGATATCTTTGAAGAAATTGGGGCTAAATCGATTAAAAATTAGTATCAAAATGTCTTAAGTTCTTAAATACATTACTCTTTCTCCCATGGTTTCGCCATAAGAATATCTTGTTGTTGTTGTTTATCGAAACGGTATATCTCATCGATAGAATTGATCGTTTCGATTTTGTTCGCTAATTCCCATGTTTTTTGTGCAATAGTTTTTTGTGAATCTGATGAAGTGCCTGGCTGAGACATAATTTTCTATTTATTAAAAAAAACTAATAATCACAATTTCTAGGTTAGGATTTTATTAGACGAATCATGAAAACAAACAACTTTAGAAAAATAACATCCCTACATATGTAACCTCAACCTTTATCCGCTAGATGTCTTCTGTCTTTTAATTAAAATTCTTATTAATTGATCCCATTTATTTAGTTATTAGAGGTTATTAGAATTAGTACCTTAAGCCAGATTAATTAATTTATAAGATAATTGTAGTGGAATTATAGATTTTAAGAAATTCCAATAAATCATTAAGATTAGATTGCTTTTATCACACAAATAGTCCAAATCTGACAAGTTTTGAAGGTTATGAAAGGTAACAGTAGGATTAGGACATCGTTAATTCATTTATTACGAAAATCGAAAATTCAAGATATGCAAAAATATTGCTGACAATACAAATCGAGACAGGTAATTAATTTTACCCATATATGTACTGTATAATCAATTATTATCATTCAGTTTAGTTAGCGACAATACATCGGCAGCATGTTGGAAGGAGTCTCCGAAATATTACAACCCTACAAAGACACGGTTGGCAGTGTCGCCAGCATTGTTACTATTTTGCAGTTTTTTTCTGGTGCATTCATCTGCTATGATATTTATAAAGATAAACACACAAAAAATATTTCGGCGATGCCGTTTATTGGCGCAATAATCATGTAAGTTTGCTTAACGAATTGATATGTAAGATTGCGTGGGTGTCACTAACAATACAACAATATACATTGTAGCGGCATGCTGGTATTAAAATATGCCATTTTATTGCAAGATAAGAATATGTTTAACGTGAATGTTGCTGCTATTGTGCTGAACTCGATTTATTTAATGTTTTATATGAAGTATTGTTCCGAAATAACAAACAATGTGATAAAACCAGCGGCCAAAGGGTTGGCTATATTTACTGTTGTGATGCTTTATGCGCAATACGAAAAAGCGGAGGCTCTGGAATTTAGATATGGACTAATAGTAACCGTCTTGATGCTAATGCTTTTAGGAAGCCCACTAATCGAAGCTGTAAGTAAACTAACTTTTTTATTCGTTAATGTCTAATTAAATTTGCAATTTTAGAGTGAGATGATTGAGAGTAAAGATGCATCTTCTATTCCATTACCTTTAACCTTCATGGGATTTATTGTGTCCATTTTATGGTTTCTTTATGGAATTATATTATTAAATTATTTTATGATAGTAAGTATAATTAGAAATGCAATGTTAGATAACCGATCATGTAAATGGGGTGTTAAGTTTTTACGTTATCGATTTTATTGATCAGACTTTTCCACCAACTTGCAAGTGATATAAATTCTAAAGTATTTAATTTATAAATCTATGTTTGAAACTTTGCTATAGTAAAGTATTAGCAAGTTAGCTTTGTTGAAATGTTTAAAAAGAATAAAAAATTGTTGTGCAACTTCAAAATTGCTACTTACTTATAAACATATGCGTGTCATTTTGAAATAGCTGAATATTAATTATTGTGTTAAATCGCATATCATTGCATAAATTATTGATTAATATCATTTTACATTTTAGATTCAAAATTTGTTGGGCGTACTTTTGTGCAGCTTACAATTGGTTTTAATTTTTAAATATCCAGGACCGAATTCTCAAACAGCGGGCAGATCACACATAGAGTAATTAAACAAAATATTTAAATTAGTGAGAATAATGAAACATTCCGGTAATGACCTTCTGAATAAAATACTACGTACTTAAATTAATTAAATAGTAAACTATGACAATAATAATGTTGAATACGTAATAGATTTTTGTATTGTTAATTATGTCAAATATTTTATTAGAAAAATTGAATATATGTAAAAGTTTATATTATATTTTATTAGGAATATTTTTGGGTGCAATAATAAAGACAATAATAAAATGATGATTGTTTTGAATTTACTTGTTGCTAACTTCACTGACAGAATACGGCGACTGCGCAAATCATTGCACAACATGTCAAATAATTGTGAGGAATTTCAGGTTTCAGCACTTTCAGTGCTTCAGTCATGTTTCAATGAGTGTAAGGTGTATGTTAGTGATGATCAAATGTGCGTTCTATCAGTAAACCTAACGAAACTCTTCTTAACATAAGAATGAAATATTGAAAAAAATTCGAAAAAAATATAGTATATATTTTAAACAATGGCATTCATAACTACAACGAAGCAGTTAGTAAATCTTTCACGACGTGGTGTTTTTGTAAAATTGAAAAATTTATCTAGTCATTCGGCATATAATACGAAGCGATTGTTTTGTTTGACGACAAATTTACTGGGAAGCGGAGGACATGCCGAAACAACAAGCACCACGCAAGGTTTAAGTAAACTTCAAGCGCAAGAACTTGTACTAAGATTGACTGGCGAGGAACGTGTTATGCTCATAACGGCCCTACAAGAATATCAATCAAAACTGATCAAAGACGAATATGAAGGTACCGATTTGCAACAATTTTATTTTCATAGATGAATCGTTGAAGCACATTGGATTAAAAGTGAGGTTACATACAATTCAATTTACTTTTAAATTGATTCATTATTGTTATTACGACTTTAATGTGCTTCAACCGATTAAAATCTATCAATAGGTTCGATTAGTACTTCTTCCAGCACAATATTATCTTAGTTTTTATTTTAGTTGTTTAGTTGAATGGCCATCACAAAACATTCTATACAAATTATATATACGAGTTGTGACATAATTTCGGTGTAAACGTAAACATGACACAAATACAAATTTATATTAGCTAAAACGCTGTACTTGAATGAAGTGTTGTGGGGATCGTAAGAAATTATAATAAACACTTTACATCATACGTGATTCTATTAATTATGTATTTGCTCGGAAACTCTGCAATATAAAGTTGTGTTTGGAGGCAAATACGATACGATAGAATGAATACCACTCTAACAATATTTGTATATCCACGTACATTATGTATTTTTTGAATGTATATATAATTCATTTTAACTAAATTATACAGTATTCATCTGTAATTAAATCACAACAAACTTTACCATTAGATCACATAATTATTCCTACATTTTAAGCGAATGAGTTAATTTAATTAGTCAACATTGTCAATGACGTCAGTGATCGCTTATAAATTGTTAAAAATAGATCTGTTAGTAGTGGTGGCTAATGCCGAAAGACGTTATTTACTTAGAATTGGCGTTTGTTGATATTTCATTTAAGGGAAGGTGTTACAATCGAATTTGGTGACTTGTAACATGCTCGAATTCAAGAGCACACTGACGTGCTATTTGCTTACTTTTATGCTGCGGAAACAGGCACATTTTAAATCAATTTGCGCTCCCTTGTTTGTTTCTACAGTAGTAGTACTTACATCTGAAGGCGCAAAAAGGCTTCCTTTAACACAGAGAAATATCCGCTTTAACAGACGGCGCTTTGAATATTATAGGAAGTTGGCTTTTGCGGCTCATCTACTCCTCATTATTATTGGAAATTATCCTGTTGATAGCGATATTGTTTGCGACGACTGTTTTTTGCCTTTGCAAATATAGGGTCTTTCAATAAGGGCGCTCTATTTTTAAATGTAAATAAAATAAGTTGTGTGTGAAATAACTATATATTTTTTAAACTTGCAAGGATATTTTATGTTCTCTGAATACATTATCCGATTGTCTTGCTGCTCTTCATTACTGTTGGAAATGATCCTATTGATACCATAACGGTTTGCGACGATTGTTTTTTACCTCCACACATAGAGTCTTTCTGTACGCGGGCTCAATCTTTAAATGTAAATATAATAAGTTGTTTGTGAAATATCTACATTTTTTGTATTTGTAAAGATATTTTATGTTCTTTAATTATCGTTTAAATATCCGATTGATTGGTTTTTCTACTCTTCATTACTGTTGGAAATTATTATATTGATAGTATCATGGTTTGCGACGATTGTTTTATACCTTCACAAATATAGGGTTATACAATAACGACGCTCTCGATCTTTACAAATGTAAATATAATAAGGTGTGTTTGAAATTCTCATAATGTAAGAACATATTTTCTGTTTACTTAATATAGCATCGTTTAAATGTTCGCCACAATTTTTTTGGTGGTACATGTTCTACAAATTCAATTTTCTATGGGTTCGTCATCTAAATTTGCAGGAATTTGTTATATGGCATCTTTTATATTAACTTATCTTATTGACTACATCAATTGAATTTATTTTAAAATAAAAGTAATATAATTATTCTAAAATAAATTTTCAAAAACGTTACATATTATCAAGAAATTTGATATTCTATATAATAGTGAAGTGAATTCACAACAGAAATTGCGGGTCATCTCTATACGATCTGGGTTTTATTGTGAAATTGTTGAAGTAGGTAATAATTTTTACTTTAGTTTAAAGCAGATTGAATGCATGCTCCTGAAATCAATATAAGAAATGCCATATAACAAATTCAGTTCAATTTAAATCACAACGTCTTGGAAAATTACACGTATTTTCAAATTATAAGAAAAAATTGATATGAATACCTTACATACGACTCATTTGCTATCTTGTTACGATCGCACATATTTCTATAATGATTAATTTATTTATTAATAGCCACAGCATAGTCATGCATTTACTTCTTTAATATTAACTTGGTTGGTGTGCAATAATTCTTCATTCCAGGAATAATAAGCACCTAATAGCAATGCCTTCAAATAACATTAATAATGTATACATTAATTACGTTAGAAGGTAGCCAAAATATACGAATTCAAGGATACTTACTTTTTTTGTAGGTCAAATTGTACTTTGCACTATGATGGTGTGTGTACGTATGCGCAGGATATCTAATAAATATCTGAGCGTAGATGAGGAAATTATATTCTCCCCATGCATTGATAAACCAAGAAAATGTTTAATGCCATCATAAAATGTTAATGTTTGCATTATGTCACCATTTTTATTTACTAGCTCCGCAATGCTAAAAGTAACGTACGACTGATGGAAATTCTAGTTTATTTATGCAATATAAAAGACTTTATTTGCAACATACTTCCTTTTTATTACGTTAAACAATTTTATTATTAAGATGCCGCTAAAATAACTTCTAATATAAGTGTTCGTAGATAAAATAATAACACAATTGTTATAAATTTTGAATGATTGATAAATAAATAAATAGACTGTTGCGATAACATTTTTTAGTATCGTTTAAATTTATTAGTTTTTTTTTTGACGAGTATTTGAAGATATATTTTTTAATATGTCCTTACACGTGTAATTTATAGCGCAAGTTGTCAGAATGAGAGAAGAATTTTCCATTTTCCTTCCATTGTCTCTATTTTAGAAATAGAAATATTCCTATTAAAAGCATAGTTTCCTTTCACAAATGATGTTCATTCATGTTACATTTGAACTATTCATATTTAATGACGGAATGGATGTTTCTTTATTAATAGATTGTGCTGAATTTTACAACAAAACATAACAAAACACGTATCATTTTCGTGCCGTGCAAGTTTAAAATAATAATACGATATACTATTTAAATTTTTGCAACTTAAAATAGAACACAGCTACCTTGGCTTTGAAAACTCGAGACATGTTTTAAACGAATTTATATTGAATCAACATTGATTAACATAATAGTAAAGGTCAACCAACGAAAATAATTATTATGCTTTGTAAATTATTATAAAAGATAAAAGTTTTAATGAATAAAAGATAATTGGAGTGAATTAAATAGATTCGTACTTGCAAATGTGACAACATTTATTTAAATGTGAACCTCTCGAAATGGCTTTGTTTGCACATATTGTTTTATTTAACCAAATCTATTATTCTCACTAATTAGGAGAATCCCATTGCGGCGATATTTATCTTGTGAAATATACACATTGGGCGATTATTTATTTTGTCTGTAAAAGATTTATTTTATTGAATCATCTTTTAAGTTATCAAACATAACGTAAATGTTTAATGAAAATATAAATATTAAATTAAGTTGGGGTGCATGAAAAGGTTCTCATTTGTCTCAAAACAGATAATTTTGTGCTAGTGTATGAAAGAAATATTATACGATTTTGCATTTATTATATTACATCGAGTTACGTCAGTAAATTTTCACTTTACATATACCGTACCGTTTCTGATTAAAAACCTTCTTCCACGAGCGCGGAGGATTAATCAAAAAATGTTCATCTATTTATTCATTTTATCAATGTTCTATCTAATGCAGTGATTCTCAACTTTTTTGGCATTTTAGCACTTTTTATTAAGGGCCGATTTCATAATCATATTTAATGCTCTATTAAAGTTATTGACACAATATCAAATTTTAATAGGAGAATTGCTGTCATTTGATATAGGTTAGTAGAAACAATTATATATAACATTGCCAATCTTGTTTTTTGGCGAAAATGTCAGGAACATTTAGGAATAAGTAGGAATAAAGCATTGCCAACCTTGTTTTTTCGGTGGAAATATCAGGAACATTTATGAATACAGCATTGGCAACCTCACTAATGGAAGAATTAATTAATGACAGATACTGGAATAGAAACTTTGAACCATTTTAGTAAATTGAATGGGTTTAATAATTTTGCGAGAAGGTAAAATTAAAAAAATCCTTTTAATAAATTGCCACAAAAAATGATTACCTAACAAATTATTAATAATAAATGCGTAAATACATTATTTTTCAAATTTATAACGCACTTACTTTTAAAATGTTTTAAATTTCACTACGAAATTGATAATAATTTCAAATTTTTAATAAAAATCATCGATTCTTTTAAAATTTTGTTTAATCTACTTGAAAAAATCTTGCATTTCACCTAAAATCAATGTAAAATCGTAGTAATCAAAATTTATCTTCCCTTTGGTTTCTTATTTATTTATTTATTCGATCAATGAAATTTCGCAAGCTTTTCTAATTTAACGCCGTTGCATGGTTAAATCATGTATGTTCTTCGACCACAAGCTTTTCAATTTAAAAAGTGCGGCGGAGCAGTTGGTTGGTTGAGAATCACTGCTTTATAATGTAATGGTTTTTTTAGATAAATTTACCATCCGGTATTTTAAGCCATTTTCTTTAGTAATCAATATTCGATTTTGAAGAAAATATTCTAAAGATGAATTTATTTAGCGTGTATAAATAAAAGATGCTGAAATATCGTAAAATTTATACCATTAATCAATACTTTTTAAACGGAAATTGATTGTACCAAATTGAAGATTACTTGAAATTACAAAACCGTGTTAATGAATTTACCAGTAAGAAAAGTTTTCGCTTAAAATTTGTATTATAATAATCATCTAATTAATATTCAATAAAATAATCGCGAATTAAAGCTGTTGTATGAAAGTTTTAGCACTTTACTTTAAAAGCAATTTTAGTGTGGAGAGCTTAATAGTAGAAGATAATTATGTATAAATAACTTTAGTGTACGAAAGCATGCGGTGCAATTTAAATAGAGTTCAGAAAGATTGAATAAATGTAATTTAATATTCACTGTTCAGCGATTCAAACTACACACAAACTTCTATTACATTATAGTGATTTAGCTCTATAATAAAATTGCCTGGTTTTATGTAAATCTAGGTTTTTTTGCATGAATTAATCATTTTTGTATGACGCAATATGTGGAAAAAACATGTATCTACGTGATGATAAAAGGTAGGTAGGTGAATGAGTAAAAGTGTTGGAGCCTACGAAAGGTAGTTCCCCAATGCATTGAACTCAATTGTCCAATACTGTTAGAGAAGATTGAAT
Source organism: Adinopsis sp. GC000173 (assembly GCA_030264715.1). Taxonomy (NCBI): domain Eukaryota; kingdom Metazoa; phylum Arthropoda; class Insecta; order Coleoptera; family Staphylinidae; genus Adinopsis; species Adinopsis sp. GC000173. The sequence continues at coordinate 38,707 of JARJDW010003405.1, forward strand.
AAATGTAATTTAACAATTTTGTTATAAACTTTTCCTAAAATCTACACTGTATCCAATCTACTTACACTAAAATGTTTTAGTTGTATAGCGACAAGATTTTTATTCGCACAAAAAGCTTAATTAAGTATAAATAAATAGAATTATGAAGTGAAGCGACCTAAGTGCATTATGTTTTTGTCTTTTTTATATCTCACACTCCTGATGATTAATATTAATTAATATTTTAATTATATTTACACAGCAATGTTTTATCATTGAATGAAGTGACCCAAGTGCATAATAGTTTTTGTTCATTTTTATACTTCACACCCCCTGATAATTAATATTAATTACTGTCTACGGTTTATTTACCCAGAAATGTTTCCCTTCTAGGTGACAAGATTTTTATTCGTACGAAAAGTTTAATTAAGTGTAAATAAAATGATGTGTTGTGAAGGGAATAAAGTTTGTACTTATTAGTTTTAAGCCTTGTCTTTTAAATACTTCACACTCTTGTCTATTAATATTAATTAAGGCGTGAATTTTATTTGTCTTTATTTTGTTAAGAAATTGTGTATGGAGCACCCTTTTGAGATAAAAACGCTTTGAAGTCTTGTTTAATTCAAGATTGCATAAAAAAATCGTGATTAATAATCTGCAAGGTGCTTTAAATTATATTTTAAAAATTTTACACGATTTAGTTTTAATAAATAGATTTATTTTGTTTTTATTATAATCAAAATCTGTTTACAAAAAACTGAAACAATGAGCACATTTCTGAAAATCGGATATGCAATTACCCATTGACTATTATCTGAATTTGCCCTATTTCATATTAAATAAAAATTTACATCAACAACATATAATGTAAAAGTATCTTAAGAATTATCGCTCGTTTAGAGTAACGCCAAATTCGTGTTTGCATTTCATAAGGGTTTCTTTAGTATGGGGTGATTTAACGTTGGAAACTAAATCATTAATTGTATAGCTTATACTATACGCGTACATGTTATCGACATGTAAAGCGAATGTTGAATTTGCAACTATGAAGTATGCACAAGTATTTAAACGTTTCATAAATAAGTAGACTATTTTAATTTGTAAAAGTCACTTAGGTATGCATATTTAATTGATTTATTATTTATTAAATATCATATTGTTGTTTTTGTGAATTTTAACAAATAAAATATGTTTTGTTATTACGATAAATTAATCTTGTTATGAATATTATGAAGGATATATTATAAGTAAGTAAGGTTATTAATCTACATACCTATTTTTGGGAGGCTATGTGTTAACTAATTGAAGAAATGTGCTAAATGGAAAGGGAGAAATTTTATCGTAAAAACTTTGATTTTAAAAAGTTTAATGATATTTTTTTTGAACGAGAAATTAAATGGATTGAAATTTCATAGCATAGTAATAAAGTTTAGTGCCCGTTTACTATATGAGGCTGCTATAAGCTAACAAAGGTCATCAGACATAGTTTTATATTTAATTAGTTTGCAAACATTTTGTAAAATGTCCCCAAACTCTTTCACGTTGATCATTGGATTCTAAGCTATATAATACAACTAACAATCCTTAAACTTATTATAATTTAATTGTACTTCATGCTAATGTTACTTAAATGCTTATTCCGTTTAAAAATGTTTCTAGCATTAAAACAAATTTGATTAATTATACATTGTAGACAGGATATGCCTTCATAATTTAGTCCAAGCTATAAACTACTTGGTCATTCTAGGCTACAACAACAATCTTAAAGCGAAAAGAAAAATATCCTTAAATTGAAATCATCTATGAAAAAAGAGCGTTTTACAGTTTGTATAGTGCACTCTTCGAATTGAGGTGGATTTTCAAAAGATTTCTAGCGCAGAACTCTTCCACATTGGATTCTAAACTATACAATCCACCTAAAAATCCTTAACCTTATTATAATTTAATTGTACTTCATGCTAATGTTACTTAAATGCTTATTCCGTTTAAAAATGTTCCTAGCATTAAAACAAATTTGATTAATTATACATTGTAGACAGGATATGCCTTCATAATTTAGTCCAAGCTAAACTACTTGGTCATTCTAGGCTACAGCAACAATCTTAAAGCGAAAAGAAAAATATCATTAAATTGAAATCATCTATGAAAAACGAGCGTTTTACAGTTTGTACATAGTGCACTCTTCAAATTGAGGAGGATTTTCTAAAGATTTCTAGCGCAGAACTCTTCCACATTGATCATTGGATTCTAAACTATACAATATGTACACCTAAGAATCCTTAACCTTATTATAATTCAATTGTACTCCATGCTAATGTTACTAGATGCTTATTAAGTTTAAAAATATTCCTAGCATTAAAACAAATCTGATTAATTATACATTGTAAACATTACATGCTTCATAATTTAGTCTAAGTTAAACTACTTGGTCATTCTAGGCTACAACAACAATATTAAAGCGAAAAGAAAAATATCATTAAATTGAAATCATCTATGAAAAACGAGCGTTTTACAGTTTGTATAGAAGTGCACTCTTCAAATTGAGGAGGATTTTCAAAAGATTTCTAGCGCAGATCTCGTTTATATCACGTAGATATAATAGATATGACTTTTATATAAAATCATCTTTACACCGCAAATATATTAACTCCAAAAATACATGTAACGAAATACACCTGGAATATTGATTTGAAAATCCTATTCGTTTCATAAAATTAATTAATGTTTCGCCTTTTTATCGAAATCATCATTAAAATTGAAATATTAATTCCGCTCTTTCTATTTTTATTTCATTCGAAGAATAATTGGATTGATAAAAAATACTATAGGTGGTTTTTTATTTCATTATTTTCTAAATGAAGCAGCAATGATTTTAAATTTAATTACGGGTTAAATGAAATGGAATTTTACATCAAAATAGTGCATTACATTACATTGTTGTTTAATAATAATTTAACAAGCGCATTTCAATTGCATATTTGATATTTTAACATAGAAATTTCATTAAACAAAAAGCTAGGCATGAATAATTTCATTCCAAACCACTTTGATGTATTGTTGAAGATATCAATATCGTCGAATTGAAAATGAAATCGTGGAAATTTATTTACTTAATCCCACAATAAAACTCCTTGCGGCATTAATTTAGGTTTTTTTATATATATTTTTTCTATTATAGTGTTGTGGAACTCGTTATTTTCTTCATAAGAAGAGATGCTGACATTTTTTCAAAGGTCATAGAAAATTCAATAAATCGTAAATTATTTTCTATATCTCAAAATTACAATATGTAAGCTCTCGTGGGGCTTTTCAGTCAGTCAAACGGTAGTGTTTTATTATCGTGCAATATTAAACATAATGTTTTATTCATTCCGAAGTTTAGTTTTGTATAATATGTGTGCTTTAATATCTGACATTCTCAATCTGGCTTTTTAGGTGACAAATGATTAGATTTTGAATCATAAAAGCAGCAACTTTTGTATGTACATACAAACTTTTTTTATGTCTATAGATTTAAAACTGTGATTATTAACATATTTTGCGTTATGGTACTTTTTATAGGCTGTAACATAATTTATTGGCGGCCTAATTCCAGAATTTCATAACAAAGTAAATTGATCCGAAATATTAAAGTGTTTTCACAATTAAATTTGAAAATTTCAGTTTTATGTTTAAATTTTTTATAAAAATATTAATAAATAGTAAACTTTGTAATAAATACGATTTTACAATTTCTGCGTAATTAGAAATTAAATTATAAATTAAATTATGTTTGCAAGGTTTGCGGGGAATATAATTTGAACGATTTTGCCAAAATTGAATTTGATTCAGGTAAAATTAAATTTGAATTATTTATAGATTCTGATAACTAAAATTTTCCTAATTGTGGCTTTTTGACCATTTTATGAATAGAATTGCATAGAATAACTTTGAGATACTACTATTTCTAGGAGATAAGTATATACATACTATGTAGTTTTTAATAGTCGCAATTAAGCTTCTTTAATACTTAGAATACTACATAAAATATTCAGTTGGGGTGTGAATATTAGTATAATACTAGTAAGGCTTCGCTTTGATGAGAAACTGAACAAGGTTTTACCTACCTAGTTCTTTATCACGATGGAAGTAGGTTCTTTGACGTCGAAAATGCATTAAGACTGCTTTATAAGTAGATGTATGACACAGGGTAAAACATTTTTTTCTTTCATATAGCTAGTACAAAAAGGTCATGATAATCAGTGTTTATATTTATTATAATTAGGCGTATTTAACGTAATACGCGGAGTTGGTATGGTTTTCTTTACTTTAGAGTTCTAGCAACCAAAAATTCATTATTATGGCCTTAGTTCTACTTTTGATTTTTAAATTCATTCCAAAAGATTGTTCGAGTTTAGTTTTTAATGGAAATAATGAAATTTAATATTGTAATATTTACTTATTTCAATGAAGTCTAAAAATAGCTGTTCGAAGTTCGAAAGTTGTTGAAATCCGTTTTGTAGTGATTATCATAAATATTAGAAAAACTATTAGCCTGATTTTTTACCCGCTGATAAATTCTAATTGTGGGGGCATTATTCATTATTATTGAGGTCATTTTAGCAAAAAAATCTACGAAAATGTTTCATTTGTATAATGACCAGCGGCAAGAAGTACTAAACTTATACTGAAATAAAGTTGGATATGGTATCATTAAGCGCATTAGCCCGTATTTTCAGAAGTGCTAGTTTTTTTATGTTATAGTTTATCCTATTACATTTCATCACAATGGACATTTACGTTGGAACAAATAAAATTCCTAAATCGGACAATTGTTTTGGAACAGGGAAAAAAGTATCGTGGCCATCACTAGTTGTATAGAACCGATGAAACGATACGTAATATACTCCTCCACCTTATATGTCTAAATTGCCATGCAATAAAAACAGAAAACCATTTTTTGATTAGCTTTATTAAATAAGATTTTATTTCATTGCTTCTAATTTAGATGACGTTTTGAAAATAACACAGGTACTAAGTGGAATTTAATGAATTAAGGTTAAAAATTTGGCATTAAATAAACGTTTTGCAATTTAGCAATGCCGTGATTTCAATTGGAAAATTGTAATCACATAAGTACGAACTAAGTAGATTTTAATAGTTATTTACGTTAGAAGCCAGGTAAGGGCGGTTTTACAGTCTACGAGTAGGCAGGTACTTACATGTATATACGAGGCAACTGTAAAATAGTACTTGCCTGCCAAATAACATACAATATTTTTCATGTCGACAAAATATTTAAGAAAAATTAAAAGATTTACACTTAATGACGCAAATGACAAATAAATATTACTGAGAAGTAACTTTTATTTACCAGTTGATATCATGATCAATATCATTAGCGTCACTAGACATTCAATTTTTAGAAGCGTCAAAATTGAAAGTTCGCAAAACGTAAAATATAGTTGTAAAATCAGTTAATTTTCTAAACATAAGTTATTACGTTTATGACAATCAATCATATATCATTGATAATTGTTTCAACCCGTTCCATTCTCAAGTTAGAAATATGCAACCACGTATGCACCTAAACTGGTAACTTTTGAAATTAAAGGTAGCATTCCTTATTTTACCTGCCTAAACATTTTTATTTTACCACTTTATCTGCCGTTAGACGCAGATAGAGACGTATGTAAACAAGGCAAACAAAGACAGAGGCATGTAAAATATGTAATTAGATTTTGATAACACGACATATCTAATTTATGTAACATCTATGACTAAGTTTAGATTCATTATCAGAAATTCAATCTAAGAATATAAATTGCTAATGGGAATACAATGCAGCATATATGTATATGTTTTTACATTGTTTTACATATGTCTCTACCTATTCAATATGGTAATCTAATATCGATTTTAATATTATATTAAACAAATAGGTAATTACAATTTTTTGCATTTCAGTAATAATAATAATATTGAAGAAAAATGGAAAATTTTAAAATTTTCTACATTATTGAGTGTTCGCTTAGTCAGGTGGAAATTGATCATGAAAATGGCAATAATCAAATTGAGTAATGAAATAATATTAGTGTGAAATATTTTGATCGATTTATGCAATTTAAACCATAAATTAATCATTTCGGCAGCCTTTATTAAAATAGATTAATCAGAATTTTTTAATAGCATTCATATCAAATTACTTGAATTGTTGTCACAAAGTCAGATTGTACGGTTTTAATAGCCATCACTCATGCAAGCTATTAATTATTATAGTGTGTCATAAAATAAACGAATTAGATTGGAATTATACAAATTAGCATTTTATTATAGTTCAATAATCTATATTAAAAGTTCTATGAAAATTAATCTAATCAAGAATTTATGAAAATTTAATTAAAAAAGTGAGTGTATGAAGTTATACTTTCAGTATTCAAACGTGTGTAGCATTTTTGATTTTACTGAAATCATCACCATCCATCAACTTTTTCAGTATTTAACAATGATGAATTATTTTTGTTTATTTTGGCAATATGTAACGCACAACATTATATTAAATTAGAGTTTTTATCTAACTGCATGAAAAAAAAAACGCAAATGATAAGGTTTTTTTTTAGAAATATTAACTCTACACAAAGCAGCTTAAATTTGAGTTGTGGTTAAATTGCAACTTTGTCAAATTTATGTTCGACATCAAAGATCTAATTAACGTTTATGTCATAATTCTGTCGTGTATTGGAGAATAAAAATGCAAGATGCTATTACAAACTACTATGTTGCTCAGAATTACGACAAAGGTAATAGTTATATTTAATATAGTTTTTTTAAACAGACATTAGAGCAATTATCAATAATGTTAAGAAAATCGATCGTTTAAGAATTTTGCATTTTATAATGCTTTTCATTAAGGACATTTGATATTTGAACACAAATGTAATTCGTTGTGTGTGAGATATCCACACTATTTTTTTAAATTTCATAGCTTATATTCACACAAATTTTGAAACGATAGCGTTCAAATACCATCCGCAATCTCTATAGTGTAGTATTTTGTATTAATGTGCAGCGTACTTTTCAACTTTTTTATTTACATGAATATTCTCTTTTAAATCAGTCTGAATTTGTTGTATAGAATTTCTTGAATTGATAAATTATATCTTTATCTAATCTAATTATTATTACAAACTACTAAGTTGCTTAGAATTACGACAAAGGTAATGGTTATATTGAATAGAGTTTTTTAAACGAATATTATAGCAATTTATCAGTTTTATGTTTTTGAATGAAAGTATGGAACAATGTTATTACATATTTTTGGATAAAATTGAAAATACTTTTGCACTTACCTTTATTATATTTGCAACAGAAATTTATATTGATTAGGTTACTATCGATTTATCAAGTGTTTGAACTTTAAAATATGACATTTATGTAGTTTAAGATAAATTTAAGCTATAGCCTATCAACATATTTATATTATTCCTTTGGTAGATATTAGAATATCAATATGAACATTTAATCTATTAATTTAAGCAAATGTACTCGGTTCTGTCCCATGAAACCACTGGAATGATTCTACTTCAACTCACAGATTATTGGCTTGAGTATTGTAATTAGAATACCTAATTGCTGTTAATATAATGAAAACTTTTCATAATTAAAAGTAATGCAATTTGTAATAACAAATTTAAGGTTTAATCATTTTATTATATTGTAGTAGGTATACCATTTTAACAAAATATGCTTCTTTGTGCTATTTTTTATTATAGTTATCAAAAAATAAATTACATAAAATAGCTCCACACAATGTTATACGTAATGATGATCATTTATTATATTATTCAATTTCTTTTATCATTTAATATTCTACATTTTATCAAATGCTCTATTTCCTTTAGTATCCATTATAGGTCTAACCCTAAAATTGTAAAAATACACTTTTCAGGATTGTTAACTCTGAAATTATCATTTTAAGCTTAGTTTTATAAATTCATTCAAAGCTTGATAATTCAGTTAATACTGAAAACATAAGTTGCATTAGTTACTTATGTCATTATTTACATAAACTAATTAAAACATCAACAACTTGAGTTAATTAAAATGCATATCTGCATATAATATAACTTTTAATCGAACTTTCTTTGTTAATTAAAAAATGCAACGTGTTGCATAGTTAATTAATTATACCTGCGCCTTTATTCCAATAAAATATCACCGCAATATTTCACTGAAAGACAAAAATAACGCAACTTTTCCATCAAAAACTTTTATTATAGGAACGGTAACATTTTGTCTTTGTTGTTGGAATTTAATTTTGGTTACACGCTCAATAGGTTGTTCTATTATTAGATAAACTTAAATCTATCATTACGCAATATATTGCCGGATTTTCTTCCACGAGCAACTAATCCCTGATACCGTAAAGACCACTAATTAATAGATTAATTAATAACAAACGGCACAAAATGCATCGCAAACATAAACTCTCTTGTATACAACAGAACATCAATATTGTTTATAAAACACAAGCAATTTATATTTGCAAATGATCGTATTAATTTGAATTTGTTTAAAGTTTACAATCGATATTTTTGCATTTTATTATAATCTGACTGTTTTATTCAACATCGATAAACAAGTTGGTAGTCTTGATAAAGTTGATCGAACGATCACTTAGTGCGTGGTTTTCCAGTATGTACTTGAGCAATATATCAAGCTAATCAAATTACCAATAGTGTTTAGAAAATCGATCGTTTAAGAATTTGGTATTTGTTTCGTACTATTCGGGTCTTTCATTGAGGACACTTCATTTTTGAACGAAAATAAAATGGGTTGTAATTACATGAGTTTGGCCTTTAAAACAGTCTGAATTTGTTGTATAAAATTTCTTAAATTGATACATTGTATTTATATAAGATAAAACACAATTAATGTCTTGAAAATCAATCTGTGAAAAATTTTACGACCCATTTATATTGCTATTTATCGGGAAAAACAATGTAAGAATAAGGTTTGAAAAGTATGCTGGCTAAAGACGACGTAGCTAGAGGTTTTCGCTGGCATTTAAACGTAGTAAAATTAAAATTTTTGAAAACTGAAGATATAGTATTGTTCTATTAAATGTATTCCAATTAATGAATTGTACTGTTTTCTCAGATAACAGGACGAATTTTCCTTTCCTACTCTTATGTGTATCCTATCCATCTGTTTGTGCTTACTTGTAAAATTCAATTTAGTCCTCTCTCCGATGTCGTCTTGTCTGTCCTTTTATATCATGTTACAAAGCAATCTTATTACAAACCATTCCCATAGAGGAAGTACCTGTTTTGTTAGGTGTATTGTTTGTGCGCTTTGCATAATTTTCTTCCTTATATGGAAATTTAATATTCAAATTTCAGTTTAGTGAGTATTGCACATGACAAGATTTATTTGGTTGTGCAGCTGGTGTTGAAAGTTGTTACCATTTTCGACACTTTTGTCCTTTTTATCGACAGCTTGCCTTTTATTTGTTTCTTATTTTTTTCCTTCAAAGTTACTTCTATATTTTTATTTAATCGCAACCAAAACGAAATACTTTTCAGCTTAACAACTCTTTAGTCTTGCTGGATTAAATTTTTCCATGCAAAAAACATCAAACCGCTTATTGCTTTGCGCGCTTTTATTACTGAAATTTTTCAATCGAAACAAAATTTGATTGTGATTGTGCTTTGTCGTTGAATTCTCCTATGTTGTAAAATTGGAAAACCAAAAATAACCCACTAATTCATACGATTGCATTTTCGATCGAATCAAACACATAATTGATTTTCAATAATAATTATGCTTACAATAATAAAAAGAGCTTTCCGAATTCAAACATGCATACATATTAAATTATCCAATTGGTTTTTCATCGAAAACTAATCTTGTTATTACGTACATAAATTTTCATCTAATATGTATGATTTAATTAATTTAAAATGCTTTTTAAACAGGTACCTAGTTCAATTTGAACAAAATGTTTCTCTAATAATTAATGCGCAATTGTGTTTATAATTGAAAATGAGTTAAAATTGAAAATAAAAACGTACTGTTTAGCTTGCACATACATAATTTAATTATAAATGTTAAGGAAAATGGAAGAAAATATGAAGCAGCACACGATATTGCATTCTAAATTTTTTTACATGCTGGTGGCAATAATTTATTATCCACCCAACCAGCAACGAAATAAGGTGAAGCATATTTTGCTTAGGTATATANGAAAATATGAAGCAGCACACGATATTGCATTCTAAATTTTTTTACATGCTGGTGGCAATAATTTATTATCCACCCAACCAGCAACGAAATAAGGTGAAGCATATTTTGCTTAGGTATATATATTTCCAGGAGGGCTGTTTACATTTTTCTTTAAAATAAGACATTATAATATCAACCTGTTTTTGCCTCGATTTGAACAGGTGCTTAATTGCTTCAACAAATTTCGGTTTCAAAAATAAAATGAAATGAAATTGATTGAGGGCGAAGGAATTTGTGTTTGCCTAATTTATTTGTTTGTACAATTTGCATTTTATGGAAATGCAATAGAAATATTTTCTTAGCTTTATCAATATTGATCTAATCAAATTCAAATAATTTTTTCATTGATGTTTTTGTAGTACGATATAGCTTTTACATGTTCTTTTATTTTTCGCACAGCATTTTAATATGCATATGAAACTGACGATGCGTTAATAACAAAAAGCTGTATTATTTGTTTTTCTTTGTAATGCATAAATAATGCTCTATGCACTTTAAGCCAAAAGTTTGGAGCGCAACATTAATTTCATATGTATGAAAGCTAATTGCAATTTATTATTATATGTAAACTAACATGCGACATTAAACAGCAAATTATAGAAAGCTCTAATTGTGATAGAATATATGAATTATGACAATTATGTCTCTGACTAATTGCATGTTAGGTATAAAGGTGAAATATTCCCAAAACATTGAGTGTAAATTGATTTAAATAAGAAATGCTGCTGTTTACAGACGCCGTTTTAGAGGGCGTTGTGGAATCGACATTATGAAACTAGTAATTAAGTCATTAAATAAACGTTTTCTATTATTAGAAATTTTTGATATTTTCATTATGATTTCATGGACAAATTGCAAAATATAAGGTGTAGTAAAAAGTAATCCATTATTTTTCGAATAGATGACTTTAGTCGTTTATATCTCGTTTATCAAAAATGTTATCACTTTAAGCTTTTGCTGGCCTTAGAAAGATTATATTTCGTACTAAAAAAATGTTAAGACAATTTTGCTATTGCTTAAATCATTATTGTTTGAGCGCATGCCAAAGATGAGGACAAAAAAAGAGAAACTTGTCATATTTTGCATTTTTCCTTGAATAAAGGCGCAAACGCAAGCCAGACGGCTGTAAATTTAAATAGTATTTATGATCTGGATACTCTACCAAGCAATCATGTGCAATTTCGGTTTAGTCCATTCTATTCCAGTAGTTTTGATGTCAAAATTTTACAATGCTTTGGAAGACAAAATCATTAAAATAATGGATTACTTTTTACCATACCTTATACAACCTAAGAGCTATATCAACAATTTTATAAAAGTACAAAAATGCAAAACAACAAAACCGTTTTTGTTTGAAATCACAATATTTATTGGATACCTTAATCTTTAAGCCAGATAGATAGACACGTGAAGAATGCTTTTAGTATGTAGAAATCCTGAGTGTCTATTTCAGTGAAAAATAATGTTTATAGTTTAGTACTCTTGAGAGATCAAAAGAAGTGCACTCTACCGGTGTGTGTGCTTACAGTAGTAGTAGGTTTATTAGTTTTATCAAAATTCGTCGTTTACTACTTTGAACTTAAACGAACATTTTTATTCCCAAATCCTTACAACGTATGCATTTGGTCTGTATAAAATTACATTGTTAGTAGTTTTAACTTGTGTCTAAATACGTGCTTAACTTAATGTGACCCAGTTGTCCTTAAACGTTCAAACTGCTAATATTTCCTATTGAACATCTTAAAATGTTTTACTATAAAAGTGCACTAATATCGTAAAATGATACAGATTTAATATTATATAGAAGTGACCCGTATTGCTTAATACCTACTAGCAAAAACAATATAAAGTTTCAAATTTATTTCTTTCTAAAAACTCTCAAAAGCTTAATTGTGATCTCGTTGACTTACTGAACTATAAAATATTTGTACAATTGGTATGTTTGTAATTAATTACATTTCTAAAATCTAGCGTCTGGAGATATAAAATACATTTATATTGTACGTTAGACTTATTAAATTTGGCATTTCAGTTATTATATGTCTATTAGTTTATATAATATTTGTGCCTGACAAATTCCAACCAGCTTGATTCAATTAACCGATATGAAAAAATAATTTATTTTGGGAATTGTAATTGAGTTTGATGTGTTGCGAATAATTAACAAAATTGGTTTCAATAAAAAATAATCAAAATATTGGTTTTGCAATATCTATCAACTATGTTATAAAATATTGAAATATAAATTTAACATAAATTTTTTCTACAACAGGTGTTTGCATGATTGTTCTTAACAACTAACTAACGATTATTCATTCGCATTTGCATTTTTGCGAAAAGTCGCATCATTGATTTGCATAATCAATAAACGAGTTTTGCTTGTTAATATTCTTATAATACAATGGAAAATTTTTTTTTCGAATGATAACATTACCTGAAAGGAATAATATAATATATCATCATCAATATTTATCGAAGATATATCTATAATAAGTATACAGTGCATTGCACATTTTACAAGAAAACTTTCAATTGTTTAGACGAATTCTTTAATCATCTTAAAGAGTTAAAGAGAAATGTGATATTTTCCACTAGATTTTAACTACATGTATATCCCAAAACTGAATAAGCGCATATTGTACGTGTTCTTTTGGAGTCGTTTTATTATTGCACATTATAGGACTAAAATTAGGCTGTTTTTTTAATTTATTGTTGTTTATGTGAATATAAATACTTAAAACTAAGCTTTTAACTATATATTAGTTTGACGTAAGTAAAATAATTGTAAATTTAAATTAGATTTACCTTAATTAGTTTTATACGACGCGTCTATATAAATCTACAAATAGAAAATTAAGTTTTTATTGTTAAATAAATAAAGGGTATTAACGTAGACAAATAAAATTTTTATGGTGCCATAGGAGAATGTTTAATTAAATATATTTTAAATAAAATATGCTTTTTTTTATATAGGCGTGTATTGCTGCCAAACTCGATTTGATAAATAATTAATACGAATTCAATAGCATTGAATTTATATCAGACGAAAATAAAAATAATAAATTGATTCATATTTTTTGAATTCTTTCCGGAATTCTATTCATCTTCTGCGTTGAAAAGAAAATCCGACTTTTATCACAAATGACACGTTTCTCCTTACATTTTTTTTCTGAAAAAGGTCTCTTTTATGATTTAAAATAAATACGAACAATGCAATCTTTTTATACCCCCATTTCCGCAGATTTTAATTAATTATACAATATTTGAAATATATATAATATTCAATACAAATTTAAAGTAAACAGCTTATTTTCGAGTATTAGAAAAGCCTTTTCTCCAAGAACGTGACATTTTTTTGTTCTATACATGTAAATTGCGATTTTAGTAAAGTTGAAACTAAGAAAATTTATTTATTTTGTTTAGCAAATTTAATTAATTATAAAATATTTGAAAGTGTACGAATGATAAAAATTTAATGTAAACAACTTAACTTTCGAGAATTAGAAAAGCTTTTCCACCAAGGACCTGACACTTTTTCTTTTCTACATGTAAAATACGAGTTGTACGACATATTCCGATTTTAGTAAAGTTGAAAGAAAGAAAATTTGTTTATTTTGTTTAGCTAATTTAATTAATTTATAAAATATTTGAATATATATGAATCATACAAATTTAATGTAAACAACTTAACTTTCGAGAATTAGAAAAGCTTTTTCTCCAAGGACCTGACACTTTTTCTGTTCTCTACATGTAAAATGCGACTGCTACGACGAATAATTCGATTTTAGTACAGTTGAAAGAAACATAATTAATTTATTTTTTTCAGTTAATTTAATTATTTATAAAATATTTGAAAATATATAATTAATTGAAATTTAATGTAAACAACTTAACTTTTGAGAATTAGCAAAGCTTTTCCTCTAAGGACCTGATACTTTTTCTGTTCTACATGTAAAATACGACTTGTACGACATATATTCCGATTTTTGCAAAGTTAAAAGAAAGAAAATTTGTTTATTTTGTTTTAGGGTACTTTATTGTTTGAAATTTGAAAACATTCCAAACCTCTTGGGTATTTAAATAGCTGTATTATGGAGTCGTAATCATTCAGATTAATGAAAGAAAATATTCTCCAGACTGTACGTTTTGTAAGTGAAATTTATGACGAAGTAAGCAAACGGAAATTTTAATGGAAATGGATTTTGATGGCAAAACGTATACTTACATATTATGAAATATTGTTTTTTCAACACGATTACATTTTATTTACAATGTTTGGAAACGTGGCACAAAATTGTATAGAATATAAATATTTAAATTGCAAAAGCTGCTTTAGAGTAAAAAACTATACATGTTATTGAAATGACAAAAAAATATGCATGATTAATTTTCATTGAGGTTTTTTTTAAAGCTTACTCAATATACAATCGAGTTTTTCAATGCGATAATAGAATTTTTATCATCACGGAACAAATTGTGTTAATGGGTCATAAAATTCGTATACATATAATATATTTTTATTATATACGAAAACTTATTGCAGTAATGTTAATTAATTTTTTAATATATCTAATATATTCATTAGAAGAGGCAATGTCTTAATAACCATAAATTTAAAGCATGATTTATCTATACGATATTCTCTGGTATGTGTTGTGGAAATTATTAAATACGTAACATATATAAAATTAAATGGTAAATGAATTATTCATTTATACATTTTTATTATTAGATACCTTTTTTAGTTTGATATACATATATTAGGGGAAGGTTGGGTAATGGCGACCGCCATGTAATGCCGCAAGCTGGTCTATCTTAAAAATTATTAGGTGTGGAGTTTACAAATACGCATCAGTATCTTGCAAACATTGTGTAAGCTCAACAAATAATTTAGCAGCCTTTGCATACAATAATATTTCGTGTTTTCTGTTGTAACTGAAATGCGCATCAAAATTGAACCCAAATTATTTCTATATATGTATAATATTTATTTCTGGATCTGGATATATACAAAGTGGCATTCTGCTGTGTATTGTTGAATATTTTAAGATATACTTTGCACTAGATTGCTCTTTACTTCTTTTTGAAACAAAATTTGTCCAAAAGGGTAACGACGTTCCTAGCTTAGTTTAATATGAATTTGGAAAGAGCAACGAATGATGGTTTAGATGTGAGTTATGTTCGGGATGTTCCGTACGCAACGACAAGTTTAAAATATGTAGCTTTTTTACCTTTTTATTTGTTAGAGCGCAATTACCCTACTAGTCTTGCCATTGCCCCTTCATAATTTTTGCGCTTTTTTTGAATTGTTTAAACTGAATTACATTAATTCGGAAATTTTTTATATTCATTTAGATAGTACATACATTAGTTTATATATTAGTTATTTAAGAACAATTACCAATTATTCTTAGGGGTGCGGGATTCTCCCACTCTGCCCTATACGGTATTTTCTGGAATGTGTTGTAGAAATTACTAAATACGTAACATATAAAATTAAATAATAAATTAAATATTCATTTATACATTTTTATTATTACCTTTTTTAGTTTTATGCATATAAATGAAGTTAATTTTTTAGCCGATAGTAATACAATTAATTAAGCGTGGCAAGCACAGTAAAATAGAGACAATTAAAAACTGTTTCCTATTAGTTTGCATTAAACCAGACGCTTTTTAATGAATGAACCCTATACATTATTTAAACTAAAAACGAATGAAACATCTCTTGTTGTTGAAACTGCAGTGAACAGCAAATATTTATTCGACCTGCATATACATATTTTTATTTTATTTAATTTTTTATTAAAATAATTGTTTATTATAAGCGCATGTATAAAATAAATTGTACGATCGATTTTTATGATTAAACATTAAAATTGATTGGAAGTGTCATATCAAATCTAGAAAATATGTTATTAAATTAAAAATGCTAATAACTTTTGATTTGATAATGATTTTAATTGTTAATAGAAAGCTTTACGTTTTGATGCAACGAGCACTTGTGGATTTATAAACTACTTTCCTAATAAAATAAAATATAAGAGGAGTATAGAGCTGTCAAAGTTATAAATCTAAATCTTGTGTAATTTTAAACACTTTTTTTACCAAATTGATGTTTTTGAATAATGTTTTTGTACGAGAAAGTTTACAAGTTAATTAAAAATACATTAAAAT